>APFE030568796.1:8839-30788 GCA_000404065.3 Pinus taeda
TTCTAAGCACAAGATGGTATTACAGGGCAAGATAGCTAGACAGAGAGCAATCCTTAAAATTTAAAGTGGATGGGATGAATTTGAAGGGATGAAAGGCAACTAAGAGTCTTTCACCATGTCCAAAATAAAGAAATGAAATGACTACAAACAAAGAGCAATGAAGAATCCTTTGTTATAGTAACCAACAATGTTTAAATTAGTAAAGCAAGAGCATTTAAGAATTCATGCTTATAACTAATTTAGAGGAAAACATCAAGAATAATAACATTTGGAAACAGAGTACAATTAAGCAAATTCTGTTTCATTCTCTTATGAAAATTATTCAGGAATGGATATGATGGTGTTATGTGTTTAATATTAGTAAAGCAAGAGCATTTAAGAATTCATGCTTATAACTAATTTGGAAGAAAAAATCAAGAATAATAACATATAAAAACAGAGCACAATTAAGCGAATTTTGTTTCAATCTCTTATGCGAATTATTCATAAATGGATATGATGATATTATACACTGATATAAAATTTCAGAGAAAGGGTAGAAACACTTATTGAACTGTTGTCCAACACATGAATCCTGCAACAAGTCCTGTGCTTTAAATCCTCATCCAGCCAAGCCACGAAAAATTTCTCCAAGTGCTTTTATTCTGAAGTTTCAATGTTACAGCCAAGTAATGGAATCCCCCTCAATGTTTCCAAGAGTGGAGTATTTATACCAATTCTAAACTAAAATATCTTGAAACAAATATCAAAATTGGTTCACAAATCTCTCCAACTATTTACATAAATAGAACTTAATTAAAGGACACTCAAACTAATGCATCTATTTGGCACTATTTTGTATGGATAGGTGATGAAAAGAGAAGAATTGGAATTTGATCCAACTCTTAGTTGATGATGAGGCATCCAAGTCACTAACTGTTTCCTTTCTTTGTGCAATCTACTCCAACAATTCTGCAAACTCGGGGTCCAATGATATTTTTTTATTTCTCAATCCGTAATAGATATGTAAGAAGTGAAAGAGGTTATTGTAGATCAATATGTTGGTGAGATAAACCTCTTTCATTTTCCCAAAATTCCTCTCCAGCTATGCATAATAGTCTCTGTAACAAATATGTGTAAAACGGAGTTTTTACAGAGTCTGAAAAATGGCCTGTAAAGATGCGCATGTATCTCTCATTATAAAATCACTGTGAAAGAACTGAGATAGGTTTTTGTATATGGGTATCTTAGGAACAAAAAAATCCTTCAATTTTGTATGAAATATTTTAGATTGGCCAAAATACTCTGTGCAAAATGATGACTTAAACTGAAATATTCTACAAAAAGTGCTTTCCAACATTGTTTAATATTTCCAAAACCATAATGGCTGTTAGAAAAGTGAGAGAGGTTTTTGTAGATGGCCCTCTTAAGAACATCAACTCCTTCATTTTTTGTGAAAATTGTATCTGGATTGATCACAATATTTTGTGAAACATGAACTAAAAGTATGCCATTTTCTGCAAAAAATCTCCTTGTTGTTTATGTTTTTTTCTTTTTTACTTTCTTGCTCTTTGCTGTATTAATTTCAATTTAGAAAAACTCAATGATTGTGAAAAGTACTATCATCTCTTTTTACCATTTTACTGGCTTCACTTTACTGTTTTACCTTTGACTGCTCTGTAACTTCCGTTTTAACTTTCACTGACTTTCTGATACACTTTAACCACTGATACTCTTTACACCCTGAATACTGCTTTAGCTGTATGCTTTCTAACCTCTGTTTGAATAGATTTGATAACAATCTTGGAGTAACAAATCTTATGACTAGTATTAAGACTTTTTATCCAAGGATGTGATCTTCTAATTACCTCTTCAGGGGACAACTGAGTAGATTTTTCAAGCAATTCCCCAATGGACAAGGGAGTGAGGTTTTGACCAGGTTCAAAATGGAGCATCATATTGATAGCTCGGGGAGTAATGGGGAAAATAACACTCTGGTCAGCGGATATTACAGCTCTTTGAGTTAGATCATAGTTAGAATGGTAGTAATGGATGATTTTTGGGAAATAAATGACTGAAGGAATGAGATACCTTGGGAGATTGGATTCCCACAACCCTATAAGATCGTGCCCCTTTGAGTATTCATCTCTGCAGCAACAATAGCTCAATAGGGGACTTTCATCAAAATGAAGGTCTTTAATTTGGAAATCTTCATCTATCAAAGGTAAATATTCCAATTCACGGTGAGGATCATTCAGTGGAGTAATATTCAGAGCTGCTGACACCTCCATTTTAATTCTTGTGGATTCAAAAGGGAGGTTTTTGTTTTTACTCACAGGCCAGGTGGGATTTCTAAAAAATGAAGGAAATTGGCACAATTTGTTGGTTTAGGGAGCAATTACACAGTTTTAAAACCTCTGGGAAGGACTCAATGATGATTTTTAATCACTATTCAGCGAAAACAAAGAACACTGAGTTTTACTTGCAGTCGGGGCGGGGATTGCCAGGTGGACAAACCACGGTGGCATGAAACTTTTCGGATGTTTTATTCATATTTTTGTATTTAAACATACATATGGCATGTTTAAAGTTTTTGTATATATATTTTATTATATGGTAACCAATAAACATTATTTAATTACCATAAGGGCAGGATTGTAATATAAATATATATTTAACCAAAGGGCTTATAAAGCGGGGTTTTTAATGAATTTTTGGGAAACTAATTACTTTGGTTAAACTATATAATATAAGGGTTTTGGGATATTTATAAAAAGGGAGTTATATACTTAGGATAAGGTATTTTATTAGGGATTTAGTATAATAGAGTTAAATGTAAATATGGCAAAGGACAAGGAAACTCAAAATATTTTTGCACATCTAAGAAAGTGATAACTTCTGAAGTAAATTGCAATATTTTATCTTCAACACTTAAACTTAGAATAGAAAGTTATCTTGAGGGATTTTTATGGAATTTTGCATGAGTTTCCTAAGTAAAATAGGATTTTACTTAGGACAAAGTTAAAGATGGAAGATTATAATGATGGATTATCTTAAGTACTTGGGTCTTTTTGATCATTAGGCCGAGGGTCTGGTCCCTCCAGAGGTCAAGGAAATGCCTTGAGCCCCTTTGATCTCCAAATACCTTAGTACTTTGGGGGAAATTAATAAAACGTTTGAGGGCAAAGTGATGAGGGAGGTTAATGAGTTTGACTTTGCTTGCGGTGAATTTTCCAGTGTATTTTCTACTTTAGTAATTGTGATGAAAGTAAAGGATCAAAACCATGTAGCGGCATCATTCATCAGATAACACTTTGCAACACCATCTACCTACCCTATCTACTTAATACTACCATTTTCTCTTCTTTATTAGAGTGCATTTAGACTTGCAAACCCTCATCAACATTTTTTGTTTTTACAAGGAAAATCTATCTAATTCTACCCTTATTACATCCAAGGGCTCAGATTAAACTGTTGAGCACCATTTATTAACTCTAATTATCTACTTATCTGCCAAGATTAAACTGTTTGGTCAGATATTTATTCTCTAATCTACAACATGAAATTGAAATATGAGTAAGCCAAGTTTAAACAGTTTGACTTATTCATGAATTGTGGCAAAGGTTGGAAAAACTGCACACAATTGTTTTATTACAAAAATGAAGTAGTAGTGGCATTTGGATTTGCACACTTTCCTTGGTCTGTTTTTGCTTGGGGTTCATTTCTTTCACTTCTTTTTTTGACCACTTTATTTTTCTTACCCTTTGATTTTTATTTTAGGGTACACCCCCTTTACATTTTTTAACTTTTTTTATTTTTTGGTTTTTCAAGAATATGGAACACCTTTGCTCAAGAAAGAAGGTTTGAACATATTCCATAATTCAATCAAGACAATCATGAAAGATGAAACCTATTGGTATAGGAGGCTAACAAGCCGCATTCCCGGTTAAGGTGCATTGAAATAACCTCAACCTGATTGAATCATCGATCAGGGAGTTGGATGAGCACCATAAATGGAATGTGGTTACATGGTCGCCCGGGTCTTCACCATTCTTCCTTTCGAATTTCGGAATATACGATGGAAGTTTTGTTGGGACCAGAGGCCAAGCCAGATTGTACCTAATTGGATCGTTTGTCAACTTAGTTAAGTCTGGCATATTAAGCGTGGCCAGAAAAGGAATTCGTGGAGGACCTTAGGGATTCCACCCAGATGGGGTGGGGTTCCCAAAAGTCTGAAAAGAATGACCTAGGTTTTGAAAGGCACCAGGTTTCCCGAAGTAACTGGTAGAACCTACTAGAACAAAAGGTGACCCTTGTGGTCCAGCAAAACTTGGAGTTTGACCAACTCTAGTCGGAAATCCTCCGTAACCAGTAAAGTTTCCCCCTAATGAAGTATTGTAAGGAGCTGACAGCCCCTGGTAAGGGTTTCAAGCATTGGCTAAGGGTGGAAAACTTTGAAATGAATTAACCGAGGAGTATGGCACATTCCCTTGTTAGCCAAAAAACTGATTCCCAACTCCTATCCCACTAGCCACAGGGTTTGTCCAACTCTGAAAGGGAATATTCACTTGACTTGTAAAAGGAAAAGGCATAGACCCTACTGTCAAATTAGAATGTGGTATATGACCACTTCCAAATGGGAAACCCTTAAAAGAATCCAACCCACTCATCATGGACGTGGAGGCGGTTGATGGTACATTAAATGGAACTGAAGGAATACCTTGAGAGGGCATTCCAAAAGGAAAAAATCCAAAATTGGATGCATTAGCTTGGGAACTTCCACTCGTCGACGGAATAGAAGTAGACCCAAATAAGGATATGTTGGGAGTGTTAGAAGGGATGGAAATAGTTCCTCCCCCTTGCATAGATATGGAAGTCTGCATGCTCATAACACTCGTGGTGGACGCCATGCTTCCAGCAGTGGTCATCGAAGGGATAGATGTGTATGGCCTTGGGCTCGAAGGCCTGTGATTTGAAGTTCCAATGTATAACAAAACGTCTAGATGATCAGGAGGGAGAGGAGAATTCAGAGCCATAACTGACTTTGAAAGCTCTTCCACTTCAATACTATCTTCCGACTGAAAGAGTACTCGAGAAATAACTGGTGTGTTCCTCTCTAACTCTGTAGTAGTAGCAGGTCTATCTTGTAAACTAATGCCCCCAAGCAAAGGATCAATCTCCGATGTGCCTGCTGCCACTGGTTGAAAACCACTGGCAGAATCGCTCCTACGCCTTCTAGGAGAAGGCTCTGGACTCACAGGTGAAAGCCCATGAAGTCTACAGGACCATCTAGGTGGTTGGTCAGCCACTTTGAATTATTTTTATAAGATCTACTTAAATACTCAAGAAAATTGAAAGCTAGGTTGACTAGGAGCACAGAACACTCACTAAAAATGTCCCTAAAGAGATCATCAATCAAAAAACTTCCAAGTATTTCTACTTCGGATGATTAGGACTAGACACTAAAATATAAGAAAGTTAATAATAAGGGCCTTTTGAAAATAGACTGGGGTAATTACGCCCCAAGTCTACTAGTGAAGGTATCAGAGGTAATTACGCTGACCTTCAGACAACAGCCTTTGCCAGTGCAAGCCCCCAAGCTTCGCAAGGGTGCCCTCCAGAAGTGTTATTGAACGTGATGCAACGTCAACCTCAGGTGCCACGGGATTCCCCTCCGCAACCACCTATGTAGATTCCTAGGATTGGCAACTAAAGACACCAACTTGTATCAGAAGCCGGGCAGAACAGTCATGAGGCAGGATCCAACAAGTAAGAGAGGAGTTATCTCTCTTCCTTATCTTCACGAACCCTCGTGCTTAACTCCCAGTCATGGAGCTTTTCCAGTCTCCCTAACGCTATTGGATTTCACTCTTTAATCAAACTTCTACGTTTTACAATTTAGAGTCACCCCGGAGAGTTTACTCTCCTCTCACCTAATCCAAGGCCCTAAATAAACCTAAAACTTGTTGGTGTATTCTGATGATAATACAAAAAGTTCTAATTTATTTTATTAAGCACTTGATTTTAAGTGGCTGTTCTTTTAAGTCAAAGGGACAATATGGAAATGAAATCGATGGTGTTTGTATGACGCAAAATAAATTAATGAAAAACTAACCTATATGAAATGCACCTGTTTATTCTTCAATGAAAAGCAATTTCTACTTGGGTTCTAAGAAACTTCTAAAAAAAAAGAATCTTTTTTTTTTCTTATAGCAGACTTCACACTCACAAAAACTAAAAAGACTATTGATGCTTTAATGATGCACAACTACCCTAATGCAAGGTGTACATGACAATGCAAGATTCTAGATTATTCTAAAAAGAAATGAAAGCAATTGTTTATAACTTTTAATAAGCCAACTTAAGTGCTTAAAAAGAATGAAAGTTTCAAATACAAACTTTCCTCCAAATAAGAAAGGAAAATCTCGAAAAATCACAATTCACTTTCAAGAAACCAAAGAAGCCAAAATCAAACTCAGCAAAAGAAAGAAAAAACAATGTTTTTTAAGAAATTTTCTTTTTCAAGAGAATGAAAACAACTTTTCAAAAGCACTCAAAATTCCACCAAAGACTAAAAGCAAAGCACAAGGAAACTCTATAAGTTACCAATTCGACATGAATGAAAACTTGAACAAAAAGGGCTTCACTTTCACTAAACGATCCACAAGCAGCAAAAGAGCTTTGAGAAACTAAACAAGAAGTCAGGAAAGAAACACTTTCAAATTCATCAAAAAGAAACTTTTAAAAAGAAAAAAAAAAGGTGTAAGGCCACGAAATGACAGAAAGCAAAGTGAGTAGACCAATAATCAAGTTAGAAACAAAGATTGAAAACAATTTGTTGTTTCGGAAGACCAAAACAATCAAGAACCTCAATAAGAAGCCTTGTGTGTTCAAACACAAATCATAAAACTCACTCAAAAGCAAACCTAGGCCAAAACTTTTCAAAGTAGGAGAGAATTCAAAACAGTAAGCTCACTGAATAATTAAATTATAAAGATAGAATTTGACCACTTATAAACCAAATAGACCAAGAAACAAATATTTTTGGGCCGAAAGATTTGAAAAAAGCATGTAAAAAATGGTATACGCGACTGTGTTCCAGCACAGGTGCATGTACACGTGCTTATGACAAAAGAAACTCCCGTATATGTGGTTTCAGTTCATAGAAACAAGCGTGTGTACGCTTCTGTAAACAAACAAAGGTGTGTATACTAAGTTTTGCAAGAAAAATAAAAACCAAGGCCTGATCAAATAGATCAGACTTGAAGTCTGAGTTCCTACAGGAGTAGGCAATACTGTCACAGCAAGAAAACTAAGAACTGAGCCCCGACTGACACTAAACAACCCAAACTATGAATAACAAGATTGTTATCCCCAGTGGAGTCACCAATTTTGTTACGGGAATAAGTACCCTAGGGCTTTGAGTCAGAACCCTAACGGAGCAAGAGTAATCTACAACAAGAAACACGCATACAACTCAGGCAACATGCTTAAATAAACAAACTATGTATGGATGAACATACTTGGATGTCCTTCATTTGGGTAGTTCCAGCAGGGTTCAGACCCTCTACAACTCTTGATGATCTTCGAATTTGCAAATCAACCAATTTGAACATACATAGTAGCATATAGATAAAGAATTTTAATGAAATCAACTTTATATCATATAAGTAAGATGATTAGTTATATATCCAAATGACATTCATACATGAGTTACAACAACATCTGATGCATAAACAAGGTTGATCTCAGGAACAAGACAACATTTCTTTTTATTGTAGAAAACTATAATAAACATGGAAAGAGTTCACCTAAGTCTTCTTCTTCTGGCTCCAAGTGGAACCATCCTCCAGGTCTGTCCAGTCCTAGTGTTTAACA
Organism: Pinus taeda; assembly: GCA_000404065.3. Classification (NCBI taxonomy): domain Eukaryota; kingdom Viridiplantae; phylum Streptophyta; class Pinopsida; order Pinales; family Pinaceae; genus Pinus; species Pinus taeda. The sequence goes on from APFE030568796.1 coordinate 16,697, forward strand.
ACCTCCTTCCATAACAAATACCATGATATCTCAAGCAAGTGGGAGAACATCAACACTCAAGGAAACAAGGGTTTCCTGAACTTGGGGAAGTGCTTGAAGCACAGGGATACTTCAGACTTGGTCAGGGGATAATCTCAGTATAGTAATTCTGTCTCTTCTCTCCTCCTTAAGGCCTTCCCATAGAAGTCTATTTATACTTCTCCCAATTAGTTTTTTAGTTGGGAAATAGTTGGGCCATGAGCACTAGGAGGTAATCAACAGGTAAAACCCGTGAACTCCGCCCATAGTTAAGGAAAATTATTTTTTAAGTGTTTTAACGCATATACGTGGGTTGGGTATTGACTAACCCATGTGTACACGCTTTTATCACAGGGTAAAGTAGCGTACAGGGAGTAAAACACTGTTTTTTTTTTAATATTTGGACCAAGTCTGGAAGGTTGGGTTACCCTAGGCCATGAACCAAGCATCACAAATACTAAGGGTGATATTTGGAGCTATAAAAATTATTGTTGTGGTTGATAGGTTGACTAAGGTAGTTTAGTTCATTCTAGTGAAGTCTAGGAATTTAGCTAGTGAGGTAGCTTAGGTCTTCATCAGAGAGATAGTGAGGTTGAATGGTATTCCTAGGAATATTGTGTCAGACAAAGATGCCAAGTTCACTTCTAGATTTTGTAAAGAGTTGTTTGCAGGTTTGGGGACAAAGTTAGCTTTCAGTGCAAATTATCATCCATAGAAAAATGGATAGATAGAGAGGGTTAATAGGATTCTTGAGGATATGTTGAGGATATACGTCAAGCATCAACAATGTAAGTGGGAAGAGTATCTACCAATGGTATAGTTTGCATACAATAATGGGTATCAAGAATCCTTGAAGATGAGGCCATTTGAGGCACTTTATGAGTGGAGTTATAATACTCCCATCAGTTGGAGTGATCCTGTGAATAGGGTATTGATTGGATCAGATATGTTGGCAGAGATGAAACAAGAAAAGAAGTTTATCAAGAAGAATCTAAAAAGAGTACAAGATATATAGAAGAGTTATGCATATCATCACATGGCATTCAAGGAGTTTCAGGTTGGGGAACATGTGTACCTGTGCATCAAGACCAAGGCGCTTCTGGCTATATGTTGTTTACATGATGTGTATCTTCTATGGTTCTTGTCATAAATTGTTTAGCTATTGATCAATTGATTAATGTATGGACTAATAAGTGTTGTTGCAGCTATTTGGAGAGGGCATAGGGCCTTCTCAGTGATTCTCAAATGAATCTCAAACTATTATGATCAGATATGCATTCATGACCTTGTTGTAATGTTCAACAACCCCCCATTTTAATATATTATAAATTTCATATGAAATTTATATATTAAAAATAGGAGCCCTTAGTTTTAAAAAGCCTTTGATTTTTATCTCTTTTTAAAAAACAAAAAGACAAAACAAAAAATTAAAAAATAGAAAATCAACATAAGAATTTTTTTTTTTAATAAAATCCTATAATCAAAATTTAATACTTAGGATTTTTAATTAAAACCCAAGCATTAAACCTTGATTATCCAACAAGTCAAATTAAATAGCCCCGAAACCAAGACTATACTTGGGCTTTAAAAATCTTAAGTAATAAATAATATGGGTTATTTAATTGAAAAACAAAATAAATCGAAGTTTTTAATCCCCAAAGATTAAAATATTTATAAAAAAAAAGTTAACTCTTTACAAACTCCGACTCTCCTCCATACCCCGCATCGCACATCCCATAATAAAAATAATCCAAAGGCAAAGACTCACCGCTAACACTGAATTGTGAAATGCAATTAGACCAGACCCAAATGGGTTATTAACTACATTTCTGAAAGAACCCTGCATCCATCGCAATCACATGATCCGCTATTATATAAGTTCATGCCTCCTACCTTAGCCGATTGCGATATGTGATAAAGCCCGGACCTAACGGGAGAATACATGTAAATCCATAAAATCCTACGTTCACAGGCTATCACAAAAGAACCATTTTCCAAGTCCTGCTACCTATCACTTTTGTGATATGCGATTAAGCCTAGACCCAATGAGATTATCCATTGCAATTCATAAATTCCCCACATCTATGATTATCACAAAAGGTTCTAAAAAGCTTAAGTCCATACTCCTGCCTTATCCCAACTGCAAAATGCGATTAAGTCCAAACCCGATGGGATTATAAAATCCATTCCATAAATCCCCCGCATCCGGAGCTATCGCAGTTTCCAAAATTCCATGCCCCACTACCTATGCCGATTTGTGATTGCAATTAGGCCATCCGATCATCGATTGCGATATGCGATAAAGCCCCATACCCGACAGGATTATCCACTGTAATTCATAAACCCTCGTGTTTGCGTCTATCGCAAATATCAAAGAGTCATGCCTCATTTGAATTTCGATTGTGATATCCTTCCTCGTGTTGATTGCGATATGACATAATCTGTGATGTCATACTCCATGTCACATGCCACGCAATCACCACATCATATTCCACGTGGATTTGCCACGTCATACTGAAGTCACCATGATGTCATCTCATCCCGCCATCGCAAATCGCAAGTCTTTCGGGACTTAAAACATATGTCATGTGTACCTTCGCTCTGAATGTTGATTGTGATATAACCAAAGCCACACTTATCTACTAAAATGAATAGCCCATATCTATCTACTCATATCAATGATAGATAATGGTTTCAGACCCCCCCATGCTCAATGTTAAGTTTCTCACAACGGGGGTCCAAAAATTGGTTTTCCTGTACCCTATATCTACGTGTCACTCCTCCATTATTTCAGACTCCCCCCTTCACAAACCACTTACCAGTTTGAACCCCCTTCTAAAAAACCACTGCGCCTCCTCCCTGTTTTGCGATCTGCAATAACACATCATTTGCCAGATGGATCCTCCACGTCATCTACCACATCATCTACCACATGGATCCTCCACGTCATCTACCACATCATCTACCACATGGATCCTCCATGTCATCTGCCACATGGATCCTCCATGTAATCCGACACATCGACATGACATCATCCTACACTTCGCAATCACAAGTTTTAAAAAAGACACGGTTTATAACATCACACCCACCTTTCCGAATGTCGATTGCAATATCTTTTAAGAAAGCCCCTTTTTTATTTTGTTTAAGAATACTCTAGGCTTTAAAATAATTGTGATTATTCTGAGTTCTACCCCCAGTCTAAAATCAATTGCATTTTACGTTAAATCAGTAAAGTCTGACTTATCTTATCATAGGCATCACTCTGCATTCCTCTCCATGATGGTTGTATTTGGAATTTATTGCAACTCTATGTTTTTCCTGATTTCCTGCAAAAGTGATTTGTTTCAAATAAAACTCGCTTATCAATTTCATTTATTTCCATATTATCGATTCCTGCTTTTCTTGTTCAGGTTCATGACAGAAGAGGACCGTCGTGCTGAAAAGTAGCAGTTCAATTCAAACAGACATACAAGCATCCAGATAATCTGACAAAACAAACAATGATGAAGATGACAAATACATTCAAAAATTTCCACAAAAAAATTGTTTTCCTTTAAGCGTTATTGAAGGGATCTATTTAAATTCCCTCAACACTCAGCATAATAGATTCAGTTGTTTTCTACTATTTAAGCTTACTCATTGTATGAAATAAGGGTCTGGAATTTTTATTGTACTTCCACACTTTTCTCAATAGAATGACTGGAACATTGTTTTAGAAATTTTCATAAAGAATTTTGAGAAGTTTCACTACTATACTCCTGGAACCATCTTTGTGAGAAAGACTAAACTGTTGTTATTTCTTTTATGAACTGAGCAACGTGCATCTTGTATTGCTATCTTTGTGCCTCTGTTTTGTTCATAAATAAATAATGAATTTATCTTTTCATATTTCTTATTACATGGTATTTCTACTCTTCTCTACAATTCAATAATTCTTGAAGACACTATTGTATAAAGGATTTAGAGTTGTAGATTAGAGGAGAAAACTCAGATCTGAAGGATTATTGAGGATTTTTCTTTTGCACTCTGAATTATGTTTTTATGGGCAGAGTTCGTACTATTACAACTTTAGTTTTAAAAGCAGAAGTTCAAGCATTGTAAAAGACTGTTGGAGACTAGAGCCAGAGAAATGCATTTAATAAATTGGTATTGTTAATATTATTGTTTTAAATACTAGTTTCATTTTATAATGGCAGGAATGTGTAATTTTATTCATATTTGTGCACTATTGTCGGTATGAATAATGTGTCTCAATCATATGTTATTATTTATCTCTGCTCTTATGTGTTGAATTCTGATTTCTGAATAACTATTTACTCATAAATCTGTCTTTGAATATTCATTTAATAAATAATGATATGTTGTGAACTATTTCCTCATATTCTTGTTTAATTATTTTAATTATTGATTTAACAATCAATATCATTTTCTAAACTACTTCCTAAATGTTATCGGTTGATTATTTCAATTAAGAGGCCTTTGAATAGAATATGTTTTGGTATTCATAATTTCAGTTAATTGAACTATTTCATTAGCTTGATATTCATTATAAGCCAAACATATTTAAATCTCAAATCATTTAAATATCTTGCTCTCTGTTGGGTTAGATCTATATTTGCCTAAATGAGATAGGATTAGGATTTAGTTCCCTTTTCTTGCACTTTAGAATTAGTTTGCATTTAGATTAATTTTGCATTTTTAGAAGTCCTCTTTTGAGGCGAAACTTTAGATTGGTTCGGTTGTTCCACAAAAATAATTAAGGATCATTCTTCTTGCCTGATTAGCTCGAAGAATTGATTTGATGGCCCTAGCTATTAGCAATTAGAGATATATTTAAAGTTGATAGCGGTTGGGAGGAGGTAAGTAGACCTAATTGAACCAGTTGGAGCCACTATCCCAAACAAAAAAGGAGTTGTTTTAAGGTCCAGACCGAGTGGTTATCCCCAATGTTGTGGCAGAGATTTTCAAGGCCTCAACAGACCTGTAGCTTACATATCTTATATGTGTTTAATGAAATGTCTATTATGTTCTAGGAAGTGTAGGTCAAGTTTTTCCTTCAATTTTGTATGTTTAGCCTTGTTTTCATGTCATTAATGATTCTGAGAAGTTCTAGGAAGTTTGGGGCATTGGTGTGGAATTCAACCTAGAATTGAGGCTCAGATCTCTGGAACACACCCTCTGAATTGGGCAATTTGCACCATAATCACACCCAGGCAATGTTGTGAGTGTAGTTGGAGGCATTCAACCACATGGAGGCCTTGTCATGTAGGCGTTTGAGAGTTAAGTTGTGTGAAAAGGAGCCCTAGCTTGGGGTTTGGTCACCTGGGGTGGTTCTTTGGCCCCTCAATGTCCGTGTAGCCCTGTGGAATGTTATGAGTTGTCAGGTAATGGTCAGTTGTAATCCCCACTTCCTTAACTAGAGCTAGGAGGTTGATTCATGCCATAGTAACTCCTCATCTCATGTTTACCCTGACAGGCAGATGAAATTGGGTAAATATGGGAGGGGTGTTTTCAAAATGTCTCTAAACTCCAACACAACTGATATTTATGTTTGCAGATTTCTGCGGGATATATTTTGTGAATGAGATTTCAGAAATTTCTCCACATTAGATATGTTTGAATGTCAACATTTCGAGTCTACAACAAGACCCATCGTCAAGACAAAGGTTGAGAAAAGCAAGTGAGAAGGAGAGCTATAAATAGAGTGACATTAAAGGAAAGAAAGAAATGACCAACAAGAAGGAAATTTTATGATGAAAAATATCTGATTTCTAATTATTACTTATTTTTAATATATAAATATATTTAAATGTATAATTTTAAAAACATTTATATATTTAAATTTCTTTTAATTTAAATATATAATATATTTAAATTTAATAATTTTCAAAAATATCAATATATTAAATTTAATCTAAATATAATAGTTATATTAATATGTTTTAATTTCTTTTAACTTAATATATTAATATATTTTAGAATGTTAATAATTTAAAATTGTTAATATATTAAATTAAATTTAAATATAATTAAATATATTAATAAATTTAAATATAATTAAATATATTAATATGTTTAAAGCACGTATACGATATGTTATATAATTTATTTATTTATTTAAATTAGAATCAAATAAACCCTCCATTGTTTAGATAGTTTATTTTAATTATCATTCTTATATTACTACCATTAATGGTTTAATTAGGTCAATAGGCTTTATTTTGAATCAGTTTAGTAGTCTACACTGTGATTTTCTTATTGACATCTTGCACATGGTTTTCTCTTACATCTGGCTACATATCTCTACATATCTCGGACGATTTCTCCCTCTCTAAAACTATTCTGGTTTCTTGCGTGCACGACCCAGTTTCTGTTGTGCAATCCATGTGTAGTTACGGGTGCCCGATTTCTGCTATGAAATCCATGTGTGGTTATGAGAAATTCAATTGGAGAAAAGGGGGAGGGGTTTGGGGCCAATCCATGTGCTGTTACGGAGATCCCGATTGGAGAAATTATAGATAATGTTGAACCAAATAGAGAAATTGGAGATAACACTGAGCCAATTGGAGGTACAAGGAACCCAAATGGAGTAAACGGAATAGCGCAAATAAGCGGAATCAGGTTGTAGAAAATCCATTTGGGGAGATGGGTAATGGAATTACACAGAACCAAAATGGAAAAATTCTAGGCAAGCCCAATAGAGCTGTAGAGAACCCAATTTGGTTGATGGGTGAGAGCTATAAAGACATTTCGTGTGCAAGTAGAGGGCACCCAAACGGAGAAGTTGCAGTGAACGCTGACTTAAGTGGAGCTATAGTTAACTCAAATGGAGAAAATAGAAATATTGCAAAAAGTCTAAATCGAGTTGCAGAGAATTGAATTGGAGAGATGGGTAATGAAGTTGCACGGGATCCAAATGGAAAAATCCCAGATAAGCCCAATAGAGTTGCCGAGAATCCAACTGAGGATATGGGTGATAGTTGTAAAAGAAATCAATGTGCAGTTACAGAATGGCCTAGTGGAAAAATCATAAACAAGGCTGCAGAGAACCCAAATGGAGAAAACATGAATTTTGCTAATAAGCTAAATCAGGTTTCAGATAACGTGATTGGAGAGATGGGCAATGGGATTACTCAATGCTCAAATGGAAAAATTCCAGATAGGCCTAATGGAGCTACAAAGATGGATGAGAGCTGCCAAGTCCATCCAAGGGCAGTGAGAGAATGCTTAAATGAAGAAATCACAAATGATGTTTTTCCAATTGGAAAAACAACAGGAGTTGAAGGAAAGACGAGTGAGTTTTCTAAGTCCATTGATATCCCCAGTGGAGCTGCGCATAAATCACCGGGGGTCACCTACAATTCAAGAGACCCAATTGAGGTCAAAAGAAAAGAGAACCCCTCGTATGACTAGGCTGGTGATCATCAATATATTGATGCAAAAAAAACAAAAAAAAGGGAACCTAGGTGATCCCCATCTAGCCAGTGATATCTGGAACCTCACCAGAGAACAAGGTAATAAGCTTCTTGCAAGTAGGTTTCGTGGTGATTGTCTTTATCTATGTGATTTCCCTGGTTGTTTACACTCTAAAGAGAAGAGAAACTATAGATTATTTAGGGGTATATTTAAGAATTTCAGGATTCTTATGTCTGGAGAAACATCAAGGACATGAAAGTTGAGAAATCGTTGGTGAATTGTGCATTTTGTTCATCCACGGGGACTTGGGAAATGTTTGTTGCCTTCTATTTGAGAAGGTCTTTTGAATATCATGATGACGATGAGCTCAACGTTTGGGCATATGTTTGCGAGAATGGGCATGTGGCAAGGGCATGGACAAATAGGCCAATGTATAAATAATAATTAACAAGATGCATTATGATGTGCACTTGCTCCATCTCCGGATTACAAGCAGCACGCTTGATGGGTTTTCCATATGAGTTGGCACTATAGGTACACAATAGTTTGGTTCACAAGGATTAGTAGTTTAATTTCTAGGGGGTCATCTAATAGTTTTTGCCAGAAGTGGAAGACAGAGGGATCCTTTAGGCATCTTTGGGCTTCAATGCCTTGGTCAAGATCACAATTCAGGTTAGATATAATAAATATTAAGTGTTATGTTTGCAATCAAAATTTGGGGAATAATTAGTAGGAAATCTTATCCTTCTATCAACTTTTTTAGTCGTTGCAAGGAATTTGTCATGTTCTTCTGGATCTACTCTTGTTAAGGATCTCAATGCAGACATCGTTGAAAGTTTTAATTAAAATAAGTTCTTCTGGCTCATGTAAAGCCTATTGTAGTATGTGGGGTGGAAGTTGGGTTTAAGCAACAACTTTCATCATTTATTACATTTTTGTGTATAAAGTGATATGAACTTAATAGATTTTAGTCTTGTAATTTTTACACGGCTGAGAAACACTCATGGAGGAAGATGATTTGGTCATTCATGAATGGGAATTACAAAATTACAAAAGTTAAAAGCCATTGTCATTGTTTCGTTGGAAAAGCATCTTTGTTTATCTGATTACTGGAAAATAGTTCAAGAATAAACTGTCATGAAAATTCAAAATCGTTTAACTAAAAGATAGAGCCTTGCACTGCTCTGAAAATTAGATTGTATTTTTGTTTAGAAATGATTGAGATCTGGTTTAGTTGACATCTTTATGTGGAATATAAGTTACCAAATGCAGATTTAGAAATATTATGAATTTGAGATAAGACCATATATCTTGTCAAATGATTGTGGTAGGCAGATGAGACAAGATGGTAAAGCAATTTCTTTCAAAGCTGACAGAAACAGTCATTATTTGGTTAGCGAAAAAAGCTTTGGGAAAGTTAGGACTGCGGTAAATTATCTTGGTTATAAGCCGAAAACTAAATTTTGGATATCACTTCACTAATAACCCTTGTTATCAGTGCATTGGTTGCAAGAGGAATGAATATTGAGTGTATCCATTTTGTGGTTGCTTACATGTTAACCATACCAAGAAATAATGTATGTTCTAATGGAAGAAGGATGCCAGCAAATCTGCTTTGAAGTTTTTGTTATTAAGGACGACAAGGGCAACATAAATAAAACCTTTAGGTGGGTAGAAAATATAATGAAACAGACAAGTCATGGTTTAAACTTTCAATAGGCATGGATCCTTGAAATCTTGATACAGATACAATAGAGATTTAAATATTTTGTGACAACAATCCAACCAATGTACCAAACTGCCAGTGTACCACTACCAGAAACTCATGGAAATTTGGAAATGCCTTGACAAATTTTTGGAAATGCCCAACTGACCATGAGGAGCATGGGACAGATATGAAGTTAAAAAAAAACTTAAACCATGGAAGGGGGAGGGAGGGCAGTCACATTTCTAGGTGGTTCCATTTCCAAAACTTTTACATGTTTTCCCATTTCATGCAACTTAGATACAAAGCAATGGTGACAACACCATTGCAAGAAATATGTAGAGTTGATCCTTCAAAATAGCCTTTGCATTTTCAATGACTACAACTTGTTTGGTTTCAACAACTTTAATGTACACCAGACTAAAAAAACAACATTTCCAGCATCAACAATATCCACAATCACAAAAGCATATCATGCATCATGTTCAGAATGTGTAGCAGCTGCAATCACAAATTCATCTTCTCCCAGATATTCTCTTTGTTACAAAACAAAGTGAGAAAAAATATATTTTCATTTGGTTGTTGTAGTTTCTTAAATTATGACAAACTACATTTTGTTGTAAATGTTGCTATGCTTTAGTGTCGTGTGGAGTCCATAAACTAAACATCTTTTATGTTTAATGGTTTCTTTAAATAATTCAATGCAAGTACTGTGACTTTGAGTTTTTGCATTTATTAGAAAGTTGTTCACTTTATCTAGAAGCAGACCGTGTATGAATTTTTAATCCCTATACTATACTTTAGATGTTCAGAATCTAATTTCAGTGTATTATTGGTCTGAAAATGGCACTATACTAATGTTCTGTTTCAGGGTTTCCTAAAATTACTGAAATGATGTAGTGTAAACTTGTAACATAATGAGTGGAGATACTGAGTAGAGATGAACTGAAATTCCTTTCTTATTATTTAGAGTGATTTCTCTAGCAGCTGCAATCACAGATTCATCTTTTCCCATATATTCTCTTTGTTACAAAAGAAAGTGAGAAAAAACATCTTTTCATTTGGTTGTTGTAGTTTCTTACATTATGACAAACTGCATTTTGTTGTAAATGTTGCTATGCTTTAGTGTCACATGGAGTCCATAAACTAAACCTCTTTTATGTTTAATGGTTTCCTTAAATAATTTTATGCAAATATTGTGACTTTGAGTTTTCACATTTATTAGAAAGTTGCTAACTTTATCTAGAAGCAGATCGTGTATGAATTTTTAATCTCTATACTTACTTTAGATGTTTTGAATATAATTTTAGTGTAGTATTGTTCTAAAAATGGCACTGTACTAATGTTCTGTTTCAGGATTTCCTAAAATTACTGAAATGATGTAGTGTAAACTTGTAACATAATGAGTGGAGATGAACTGAAGTTCCTTTCTTATTATTTAGAGTGATTTCTCCATTTTGGGTTTGATTTCTCCAGTGGGGCAGGGCCATATGCTAATATATGCCTCCATTCTCCCCATCACTTGTGTTAGAATTTGTTGACTGTTGTCAAAAAGGCACTCACAATTAACTGTCTGGCCAATATAAGCCTTACAAACTGGCCTAGCAAAATCAAATTCTTGAAATACATCATAATATTAACCATTTTTGTTATCATGCCCAAAGTGAGCAGTCCTTATTCTTCCTACAACTGATGACACCCTAGATGGGTCTATTCTCTTGAAATGATCAGAATGTTGTTCCATAGAGTCTTCGTGTTTGCTGCTGCTTCCTCTTGTCCAAAGGAAACAAAGATTTTGTTGGTGAGGCACAAGGGACCTCAAAATTGCAAACCTGGGATGTTGCTCGAGCTCCAAATGTCAAACTCCCTCCATGAATTCTTGTATAAAGTCTTCTTGATCTTGCAGTTTCTATCTAATGCAGTCTTCCCCTACTTCCACAAGGAGTATTTTCTTTCTATGCTTGTCCAGTTGGGTATTCATCCTAAGCATTTGTTTTCTTGTTGCTTTTAGTTCTTTTTCATAATTGTGGTTCCAATCCCTTCAAAATGTCTCCATTCTCCCCATCACTTCTGCTAGAATTTGTGGGTTGTTCTCACAAAGGCACTCACAACATCTAATTGAATAAAAAATGTGATCTTAGCCATTTGCCTTTTCACTTGATCCAAATTATATAATTTGAGTATTAGCACAAAATTCTTCTACCATATCAGAATATGAAAAACAAGTATACCCATACAAGATCTCATAGTCGATTTTTTTGTTGATATTGAAAAATACATTGTCTTTTTGAAACTGAAGAGAATTTCAAATTAAAAGTGTTGGCTTCATGGTAAGTTTCTGATAGTATCCTTACTCCCTCCTTCAAATCACCCTAAAACTAACATTGCTAATCATTTGGTGTTATGCCTTGTGACCTTCATTCAACATTGAAGTGAAGCCAAATTTTTCGAGCCTTCATCTTCCACACTTATAACCGTGCCTTGAGAGATGTGCACTAACCACTTGTACTTTTTAATCTTCTACAGAAATTCAACAATTCCAACTTCATAATTCTATCAGCCTCTCTTTGTACCTTTTGGGACAATTGCTAGTGATACTAATGGAGGAATGACCAGAAGCAGTTATTTAGGGTTGTATTTTTGTGTAAGAAGAGGTATCCAACTTCTGCTAACCTCCATCCCATTGTCTCTATTCAGATTGTTGGGATGCTTTATGATCTACAATGCTTCACGCATCTTCCTCTTATAGTAATGGTTCTCTTTAGAGATTAATTCCATGTCCTTAAGGCATATATGATGACTAGTCTTTTTTGAATGCTTTGCAAGAGCTAAGGATTTAGTTTTTCCATTCCTTATGTTAGCATTGTGCTCTTTAAGTCTAGTTTTGAAGGCACTTCCAATTGCCCCAATGTAACATTAACTACATGAGCATTTGATTTTGTAAACTTATTTCTACTAGAGGTGATCCAACTTATCTTTCATCGATATCATATTTTGCGTAATAGTATCCAAGGGTTTGAACAAGTTTGATATGCCCTTCTTTCTAAGAATTCTAGCTACTTTGTCAGTGACACCCTGGATGTATGGAAGATATGTCTTTCCAATAGTGGGGGTTTGAGAGGAGAAGGAGACAGGTTTCATATTTATAGATTTTATTACATATAAAGAGAATATTAGTGGATATCATACAATGCATCACATTGGTGTATAATAAGCTAATTGTGGTCATACTTTGTCAACAACAATTATATTTGTTTAACCCGGATGCAGGTGCCTTAACCACGTATTAATGCCAAAGCACAAGAGGAAGGCAGCTGGCGTTACGTCCAGCGGTTCTTGGCAGATAAATGCAAGTGAAACTCAGGCATTCATGGCCCTGAGTACTGGTGGATTGGACTTGGGAGTAATGGCTCTGAGCAAGGGCATTAATGGACTGCAAGGACATAACTCCAGGATGGTGCGCCTTCATCCGGGCATAAAAGAGCTGATACTTGGCGGATTTGGCACAGATTTATGCTTCAGGTGGTTAATTCTTCTGCGTTCCAGAGCTGTGAATAGCGTATGGAAGCCCCCCTGGGTCAGGTATATGTTCGTTGGGACTGAAATATTAAGAGTGTCCATTGAGTTTGAACCTGTTGTCGTCTATTTCATTAAGTTTGTTCTCTGTTTCTGCGTCTGGTACAAGAATTTTGCGTCGCCTGTCTTTGTTTGGTGTTTGGGCAAAGCTTATTTGGTCAGCACCTGGTGAGAGCAGTGGATTTTATCTGGTAATGATTGGGTTTTGTTGGCTGGCGAACCCTCCGAATGCTTGCTCTGTGGGGGGGGGTTATTCAATGCGGGCGTTTGGTTTTGGAGCCTAATACAATTAGCCTGTAATTGGTTGATCCTCTCCCAAGCTCAGTGTCTCTGTTTGGTCATTCAGTAACCAAATTTTACCATGCCTCGTCGTCGTGGAATCCCCAGACGTGGTAGCAATTATGGGTCAAGGGGAGGTTCTTGCAGTCATGGAGGCTCTGTCCCATAGCGCTTAGAGCCTTTAGCCTCTGTCCTGCCCCCCTCACCGCCCTCCGACAGTTCCAGCCCTTCTCTAACCATCTCTTTCCATTCTGCTTGATTTAAGTTTAGAAGCAGGCTGAACAAGCCGCTTATCTCAACTGTTGTAACGGTGCTCTTCTCGGAGGAGGAGGATGAGCCAGCCAATTCGGAGGAAACATCCAGGGATCAGGCTCACTCCCACACACCTAGTGCTCTTCAAGGAAGCCCTGTTGGGGATGTCCTCAATGACTCGGGGATTATGTGCGAGGAAGGCCAGCAGAAAATCTCTCGGCCCCAGCCTTCATCTTCTCAGGAGCCCATCATGGAATGCGAGCCTGCGAGCCCCTCCGGAAACATTCTCAGCCTTGTTCTCCCTCCAGGACGCAGCGCGATGGATGTAGAAGACAATATCATGGTTTCCTGGGTAAATCAAGCAAGTGTGAAGGATGCTGGCTCTCCTCAGCAGGATTAAGAGCTTCATGGTTTCAATGACTCTTCAGAAAGAAGATTTCTGTGGTTTGTTCTTGGTATGCGTTTTCTTAATTTGCATGGTCTATTCCCTCAATGACATGAGATTTACAATCTCCAGGTTTTTTGCGTCTCAATGGAAATGTAATAGTCCTTATAAAGGAAAGTATTTTTGTAAAGGATCAGGTTCTTATGTAGCTTCACCCTGATCTAGCTCAGTGCAGTGATGAATTTTGTTAAGAACACCAGTTTGCCTATTGTTCTACTATTTAATTTTGTAAAAGTCAGGCATCAAGACACCTGCAATAGTCTTTTTGGCAGAGGGAAGGCTACAGCCCCCTCAGAGGTTCAAACCTCTCTGTAAATATTTTTCCTCTTTCATTTTAATAGAATAGTCTTTACTCAGAAAAAAAAAATAAAATAAAATAAAATAAAATAAAATAAATA
>APFE030568796.1:31184-97020 GCA_000404065.3 Pinus taeda
TATAAAAATTGTGACTAAATTCAATACAGAGAAGTACAATGATGGATACAATTGGTGACCTGCCCGTGAGGGGAGATTTAACAAAACACTCATTTTTCCAGCTAGACCAAAAAGTCCCATTTTCATAAAAAAAAAAAACTTTATTTCCAGCAACAAACTTTTGAAAGACTGATTGGATTGTAGCCTCAACTTCTTGTCACCAATGGATTTGCAACTTTAGGTGATTTTCTTCTTCTTCACTCCTATTGTCTATGCTTCCTTTGTTTTTTATGAGGATTTTTTCACTCCAGTCATTTCCTCTTGAGCTTGAATCGGAGAATCATTTCCCAACTTGATGATGGGAAATAGTTGGGAAAATACTTAGATCCATACCCCAAATTAGATGGGATTAGATCCTCAAATTTTAAGTTAGATTGTTTTAAATTAATTACCATGTCCCTGATATTCTCTGCTTCCACCTCTAATTTATTTGAAAGAGGATCAAAAGTATAGGAAACCTCTGCGGTGGTGAATCATTGACTTTCAATGGTGGCTCTATGGGCCCACCTTTAGCAAGGTCCACTTCAGAAGAGCCTTCCTTGTTAATAACATGATGCTCAAGTCTAGAACCAACCCACCATGTTGAATTACATCTATGTTTTCCATCCATCGTATCCTTTGGCCACTAAGTTGTGATATGACACATACCAAAGAAAAATCCGCATTGAAAATAGTTTTTTTCATAGTCTAGATTTTGTGTCCATGAGTAATTTGTCTTGGTCAAATTTATTTCCTTCGACAACTCTTTTCTAAAATCCATTTATACACAAATTCACGCATAAATATAAGCACCATAATCCTATGTTTTAGGGATACAATAATGATATTTTCCTAGAGTGTTTTCAACGGCATGAAGAGAGGGTAAACACCAGAATTGCAAAGGTAGATTTGGGAGCCTTACGCAATCAGGGGTAAGATTAGAAACAAAGGGATCAAAGGTTAGAATACAAGGCATCATGCCCAGACTAGATCTTTCCCAAAACCAGGAACCAAAACCAAAGATCTTATCCCTATCTTCAAAGAGACCAAACTCAACAATAAAAACCCCCTTTGCACAAGGGTGAAAAGAAACCTCCAATTTCATATCTAGCATCTGAGATTTGAAGATCCAACCATGAAGATTGGTGAAGCGAGACTAGAAACCATTAAAACAACACATTAAAACTTTGGCACGGAGGCGAGAAGCCTTAGAAATTGCATCCTTACTAATGGGGATGGATGAGGTTTGAGCTTCCTGCAAGAGACAAAGGCACTAATAGAATCTTGGAGAGGGTGTGTAAATTGTCCAAGAGGATCCCCATAGCAAGATTTTGAGAGTGTTGAATAAACCTCTCCAAACTAGGAACCAATTATTGTTGTGTAATAGCACCTGGATGATTTTCTATGTAAATAACATAAGACCAAGGTCATGGAGCATGTATTCAAAGCTGAATGTTGGGAAAATACTTTATTAGGAATCACTTGTGATTAATTAAAGGCTATGGAAATTGGAAAAGGCATTGGAAAAGGCAAAGAGGCAATAGTTGGCAATTTATTTATGAAAATAAAGGAAAACAAGAGAAAAGGAAGGTGAACAGACACATTTTTTTTAGCTTTCCTCTCTCATATCCTTGCACACTTAAAACATTCTCGAAGCATACTTGAAGCACTCTAGCATTCACTTACATTTGGAGAAAGAGAGAAAAGAAGAGAAAGGGAGCGAAAGGGAACAATTGGATCAACAACTACAACAGGGATACTTTGCAGGTGATAGGTTGCATGTGTGATTTCCTTGTTGATTTCTAGATGCATGGTATATGCATGTGATTCTTTGGTTATGTGTTTTCATTCGTATGGAGATTTTCCTAGATTGACAGTGGTTTTAACCTTGCCTTATCATTTCCTAGATTAGATTTTTCCACTTGTTATTTTATAATTGGTGCTCAGGTTCCCTATGGTTGTTGGTTGGAACAAACATTTTGGAAGCCTTGAAACAACTTGGGTTGAGTTAATAGTTCCTAGAGTCGTTGTTTGGGACAAACACTTTGGAACCCTTGGGGGGTTGAGTTACTAGTTCCCAGAGCCATAGTTGGAACAAACACTTTGGATCCGTAGAAGGATGTGGGTTGAATTACTAGTTCAAAGAATCGTGGAAAAATTGGGTAGATACTGATCTAGTTGATGTTGGTGATTTCCAGACCATAGAGGTGGAATCACTGCGGTTGAGGGTTGAGATGGTTTGGCCTTTGGAAGCCCTAGTTAGTTTTGTCTTGGTTTATTCCGTGAGATCCCACACTCATGATTAGAATATGGCGTAGGGGTGATTCGTTGGAAGAGAGATTTGGTTCAGCCCAATCTATGGTCGGGTTCTAATTGGAAGTGTCTAACATGGTTGGAATTTTCATATGTTCATAAGAGTTATTTTCCCATTGTGATTTGTGAGCACTTGTACTAGTTATCTTATTGACATTATGGTTGTTTTTCCATGCTTTCTATGTTGGTTAATTGTTGGTTATATGATGCATGTTGTATATGGATCTTGTTATGAATTATTAAGTTATTGAAAGGTTGATGAATATATGGACTAACAAGTGTTGTTTCAGCTAGCTAGAGAGGGTTTAGAGCTTTCTCGATGATTCTCAGATGAAGATTATCATTTTATGATCAGATATGCATTCATGACCTATGGCTTACATGTTTTCCATATGTTTAATGAAATGTTTGTTATGGATTAGGCATCTTTTAGTCAAGTTCTTGCTTGAGTTTTGATTGGATGGGATTTCCCTTACCTTTGATTTCATTTTGGAAGGTTTTAGGCAATTTTAGCTAATGGTCTGGAGGCTAGCCTGCAAATCTTGGAATCACATGCTCAGATCTGAAGGATTTAGGCCATAGCTGCATGAAAGGAGTCTTGTGCATATGGTTGGAGGCCTATAGTCGCACTCTTTCCTTGTTGTGCATGCAATTGGGATGTTAGGTTAGCGAAAAATGGTTCTAACTCATGGATTGATCACCTCAGTTGGTTGTTCATCTCTTGAGTTATCTGTCATCCTTGTAGGATGTCTGTAAGTGTCAGTTTGTCAGCCCCACTGCCATAACTTCAAATTGGAGGTCAGGTCATATCATAGTGACACTTGTCTCATGTTTACCATAACAAGCTTGTGAATTTGGGTAAATGTGGGAGGGGACATTATAGGGTGGTATCAGAGCTCCCAAGTTCAAACACTTGGACTGGATGTGATTTTTATGCATGAATTTCATTCGTATGCATGCATTGTAGTGGTTATGGTTGTCATGTATATCATCAGTGTTACATTTTGAGTTATCATGCATGATGTTGATAGGTTGATGTGTTGGTGTCGTTATGTGTATATACGTGTATATTGTGCTAATCTAGACTAATTTGTGCAAACGAGATAGCCTCCCCTGAAACACACTAAGGTGTGATTTTGATTATGTTTATATTTGTTTTATCTAACATTACATGTTTGTAGGAAGTAGAAGATCAGAGATGATGACCAGAATTTCGAATTACAGTTCACGTGATTCTCCTTGTAGATCAGTTGAGCAGTAAGGAAATGAGTACTCTCTTGATTTAGCAGACACGTTGAGAAGTCTAAAGGTAGAAACCAGAAGTTGCAAAGTAGATAATGACAGGATAATTGAGTCATGGGAAAGGATTGCTAGAGCTCGGGAAAATAAATTAGAGGTTAATGCAGTGATCCTTCAGACTTTATCATATTTGCAAATATAGGAACAACCACATATTAGTTATGGATAGGAGGAAAGGATTAATGGGGCATATTGTAGCAGGTCTCATGGAGGACACAGATTGGATAGGGATGACACAGTAAAAGGTGGCAGATAGTTGATACACCTGACAGGAGAGGTAGTGGTTATGGGCTCTGTTCTAATTTTGGGTTAGAAAGACATCATGGTCATCACCACTATCATCCTTATAGGAGGAGTGAGAAACAGTATTTTCGAGATAAGTTCAAGAAATCCAAGCCTCCTACCTTTGATGGAGAACTTAAGAAACCAAAAGATGTAGAAGAAGGGATGCTTGGGATGAATAATTTCTTCAAGTTACATGATTATATAGAAAATATGAAAGTCAAGATGGTTACTTTCAGTCTCAAGGGAAAAGTGGATATCTGGTGAGAAGACGTGAAGCATGAGTTTAAAAGACTCTTTAGAAAGAAGTACGTATCCGAGATATATCACAATGGAAAGGCTAAGGAGTTCTATGAGCTGAAGATGGGTTTTGTGACAAATTAAGAGTACACGACCAAGTTTCTAGAATTGAGTTATGTACCATATCTTAAGTATGAGAAGATGAAGGTTCAAAGGTTCATCATTGGACTGCCATTAGCATTCAAGGATAAAATTAAGTATGATGATCCTCAATCATTGGAGGAAGTTATTGGGAAGTTGAAGCATTGTTATGAGTAGTATAAGTGTAAGTATGAGCCTAAGCATGATTGGAAAGGTAATGACAAGATGAAAGTGGGTTAAGAAGCGAGGAAGACCTTAGGATACAAGCGAGAAGGAGAATGTGGCACCTTATAAGAAGTTCAATGCAATTGAAAAAGGACACAAATTTTAGTCTAAGGAGAAGAGAAAAGGTGATGGTAGGAAGACTTTATAGTCTTGGACTTGTGGTGGAGAGCATCACAAGAGAGATTTTCCATAGCATAAGGGTTGCAAACCTCAAATTTATAGTGCTCAATAGGCACAAACAAATGGAGATGTTGGACAGAGCATTCTCAAGATTTATGCAGCAATGGATAATAGGTAGGTTGATCATCAGGCATCTGTTATTGAGATGGAAGGTAAGCTTTGTGATCGAGTTTTTTCCATTTTGATTGATCCTAGATCTAATTATATTTACATTAGTCTTGACCTTGTGGATAAGTGTGGCTTGAATAAAGAAGTGCAAGAAAAATATTGGTTGGTGCAATTGGCTACAAGGACCAAGAAAATAGTCATCATTAGGTGAGAGCTTGTGCATTTGAGTTGAATGGTATGTCTACTTTAGCACATCTAAATGTGCTTCCTTTAGGATCATACAATATGTTTTTGGGCATGGAATGGTTGTACATTCATAGGACTAAGGTAGATTACTATGATAAGGCTATTGAGTGCCTGGACAATGATGGAGAGAGGAGAATCTTGCAGGGAAAGAAGAAGCCTACATCAATGATAATGGTTATAGTTATGCAGGTAAAGTGTAATCATAGGAAAATATATGTGTTGTTTGCACTTCATATTTCCAGTGACAAAGGGAAGGGGGTTGAGGATGTTGAAGTCTTGAAGAGGTATCTTGTTTTGCAGTAGTTTTAGGATGTGTTTCTAGTAGGGAATTCAGATTTTATCCTCATAGGAAAGTGTATTTTTCTATTGATTTGATGCTAGGAGCAGCACCAACATCTAAGGCACCTTATAGGACAAGCACTCTAGAGTTGGTGGAATTGAAGTTTCATCCGAAGAAAATGTTTGATAAAGGATACATAAGGCCAAGTGTGTCACCTTGGAGTGCGCCAATGCTATTTGTGAAGAAGAAGGATAATACACTCAAGTTATGCATTGATTACAGGTAGTTGAACAAGGTGAATATCAAGAACAAGTAACATATGTCGTGGATTGACAATTTGTTTGATCAACTGAAGGGAGCAATAATGTTCTCAAATATATATTTGAGATCATGATATCATCAGGTGTGCATCAAAGAAGAAGACATTTACAAGTCTGCATTCTGTACCAAGTACGGGCATTATGAGTTTGTGGTGGTTCCTTTTGGTCTTACTAATGCTCTAACTACTTTCATGTGTTTGATGAATAGTGTGTTATGTCCTTATCTGGACAAGTTTGTGATAGTGCTTATTGATTATATATTGATATATTCTAAGAATGTGGAAGAACATGCAAAGCACCTAGCAGTATTGTTGAGATTATTGGTAGGGCATCAGTTGTATTCCAAGCTTCACAAGTGTAGTTTCTTTTAGTCTAAAGTTCGTTACTTCGAGCATTTTTTTCCAAGGAAGGTATAACAGTGGACCCAAGAAAAATTAAAGTTAGCATGAACTAGTCAGCTCCTAGGAATGTGGATAAGGTCATATCATTCATAGGACTAGCGGTTATTACAATCAGTTCATCAGGAATTTCTCATGGATTGGTTACCCTATTACATATTTGCAGAGAAAAGGAAAGAAATTTGAATGGAATGAGGACTGTGTAGCTAGTTTTGAGAAGTTGAAGCATTTGCTTACAAAGGCTTTAGTCATGAAGATTGCAGATCCTGACAAGGAGTTTGTGGTTTGTATAGATGCTTGTAAGGAAAGACTTGGTGGAGTCCTAATGTAGGAAGGAAAGGTGGTTTTCTATGAGTCAAAGGAATTGAATGAGCATGAGTAGAACTATGTGACTCATGATCTTGAGTTGGAAGTTCTCATTCCTGCATTGAAAATGTGGAGGTATTATCTTCTCGGCAGTGGGTTCTTCGTTATGATTGACCATAGTGGGTTGAGGTACTTGTTTGACCAACCCAATCTTAATTCCAAGTAAGATGGATGGTTGGCTACCCTGAGTGAGTTTGACTTTGAGATAAGGTACATTAAGGGCAAGGAGAACAGGGTTGCAGATGCTCTTAGTAGAAGAGTGCAGTTGAATCACATTTAAGCTATGAGTTCTTATGAGATAGATTTGCACGAGCAGATCTTGTAGGTAGGACAACATGATGATAGGTACCAACAGCTGAAGCATAGCTTAGAGTAGCAAGGTGAAGGTGATAAGGACGGGGAGTATCACCTCACGATAGATGGATTAGTCAGATTCAAGAACAAGATTTATGTGTCAGACAACGTTGAGCTCAAGAACCTTATCCTGAGGGAGATTCATGTCAAGTCGTATTCAGGTCATCCATGGTATCATAAGACATTTACAATAGTTAATAAGTTCTATCATTGGACAAACTTGAAGAAAGAGGTGGACGAGTTTGTTGCAAAGTGCTTGGATTGTCAGTAGGTAAAAGTGGAGTGTAAGCATCCAGCTGGTTTGTTATAGTTACTTCTGATTCTAAAGTGGAAATGGGAAGTTATTTCAATGGACTTCATTACAGGTTTACTAAGTACATCGAAGTAGCACAATTCCATCATGGTTGTGGTTGATAAGTTAAGTAACGTAGCTCACTTCCTTGCAGTTAAGGCTACTAATTCATCTAGTGAGGTAGCTCAAATATTCATTAAGGAGATAGTGGGATTGCATGGTGTTCCAAAGAAGATCATATCAGACAAATATTCCAAGTTAACTTCCAAGTTTTGGAAGGATTTGTTTGCAAGTTTTGGGATAGCGTTGGATTTCGGTACAACTTATGATCCGTAGAGAGATGGACAGATAGAGAGGGTGAATAGGATTCTTAAGGACAAGTTGAGGATATATATCATGCCTCAACAAAGGAAGTGGGAGGAGTATCTTCCGCTGGTAGAGTTTTCATATAACAATGGGTATCAAGAATCCTTGAGGATGAGTCCATTTGATGTTCTTTATGGGCATAATTGTAATACTCCTATCAGTTGGAGTGATCCAGTGAATAGGGTGTTGATTGGATCGGATATGTTAGTAGAGATGGAATAGGAGATCCGGGTTATTAATAGAAATATGAAGGAAACATAGGATAGGTAGAAGGGTTATGCATATCAACAAAGGATTTTCAAGTTGGGGAGCATGTGTACTTGCACTTCAAGCCCAAGAGGAGCTCCTTGAGGATTCAATCATCTGCCAAGCTAACACCTTGGTATTGCGGGCCTTTTGAGATCCCAGAGAGGATTGGACAAGTGCCTTGTTGAATTCTCAAAAATCGCTGCAACAACATGGGGGAAAACCACCCAGTCGAGGACTTTAATAGCATCGTTATCCGTTTGGAATAGTGGCTCCGACTAGATATAATGGGAACAATTTCCCAATAGAAATGTAATAGGATGGATAAAGTTTTGATGACCAAAAACTAAGTGATATATGGGGTGGTTTTTGAATTGGAATATATGTATATTAATCTATCTATTTACCCAGGGTTTTACTTATATTTATTCGATCTAGAATAATTATCCTTAGTGTATGATAATGAATATTGATCAAACACTTACAAAATGAAATATTTTAAAATAATAATTTTGATTAAATAGTTAATCAAAAGAATTGATGAAACACATATTGTTGAAAATGGAAACAAGAAATGTTATAAATAGCATTTCAGGCACCAGTGTTGGACATAGCAACAAGGAATGAAAAATGGAAGTGCTAAAAATAACATTGCTATAAATAGCATTTCGGGATGGATTCCAATTTTAGTTAGTCCCTGAACTAAAATTGAGAAGTAAAATTTGATTTTTTTCTTAGCAGCCATTTGATTAATAATTAATTAATTCATCTTGAGTTATTTAGTTGGAGAAAACCAAACATGAAGTCTATGTGAGGACATGCAACAGTTTCTCCATTGATTGAGGAATTTATCCCTTAGTTAAGGAGATGAGGATGAGTTGTACTTTGAGTTGTAATTAGTTAGCTTAGTTAACTGAGTTAAGTCCAGTTAGATTAGTTCTAACAATTTGTAGAATTAATTGTGAGTTTAGTTAGTTAATGCTTGCATGCATGTAACTGTTGCTCTCCAAATACCTGAATATTCTCTCATAAATAACTCATGCATGTCAGTTCAGTCAGAGACCTAGTTGAGATCAGAGGAAGGGATAGTGAACTATTAGTTGGAGGATTTTTCCTATATAGGAAACTCATCCATGCAGAAGGAATTATCTCCTTCAGGATTGCACAGTTAGATTAGAGGTTAGTGAGTGTGTGAAGAGGCCAATTAACACAGGTGGTAGCACTGGACCCCAAGGAAAACTGTGCTAGGAAATAGGAGGCTTGGAGGGCAGAGGAGAAGGTTTGTGAGAAGCCTTTGACTATCTATGAGTAGCAAAGGGATTATACTGGGAGCTGGATAGTTTCTGAGCTAAGCTTTGTGTAGTCCGGACATATTTTCCACTTGTATGATATTACAAAGATCAATGTTTTAGGCCGAGTCTTTCCCCAGAGCATTCTTTTTTTTTCATGTGTGATTGTTTTCTCATTCTCAATTATATGTGTTCTATTTGATCTTGCTCATAATCAATTAAGCTTCCGCAAGTTTGTTGTAGAAGTAGATCTGGTATTTTGCTTTAGTATATTGCATAATTTGTTGATCTACAATGGAAAATTCTACATGGTATCAGAGCAAAGGTGATCAAAGTGAAGAATAGTATACAAGAAGGGAGAAGTTTGAAGTTTGAGGTTTCTGAATATAGAAATCGAGTTCTTATCACATCTTAACTTCACCAATGGTGTTCAACAATTTAAGACTCGAGTATGCCCTTGATGGCAACTCAAATTATATAGTCTGGAAGGATTACATGGAAGCAGTATTTGAGGATAACAATCTAAAGGACTTCATTGATAAATAACTCCCCAAGACGGCAATAGCTAATGCTACAGAATTGGCGTAATGGAAGAAATGTGTGGCTAGAGAAAAGTGAATCCTTCTAGAGGGAGTTCGAGACCACATAGTCTCAAGTCTCCATGGGAAGGAGACTTTGTTTTTGATGTGGAAAACACTAAAATATCTATATCAGAACAGCAGAGATCAGAGGAAGTTGGTGCTAAAAGACAAGATTCAGAAAATCAAGTGTGAAAAGGGCAACATGATCTCTAAATATATGAACAAGCTCACCACCTGCAAGGATGAGCTTGGAAGTCTAGGGATCATGACAACTGATGATGACATGGTGAGTCTTTCTCTCCTCGGTCTTCCTAAGAGTTGGCATATCTACCAAGAATCAGTAAATGGAAGAGAGAAAATGCCAAATTGGGAACGACTTTAGTTAGATCTGATGCAGGAGGAGATAAGGAGAAGCACCAGATATGGTTCTTCATCCAAGGAGGATGAAGAAAATTGTGCCTTAGCGAGTAAGGCAAAGAAAGGGAAGGAGAAGGATTCTCATCCCAAATGGAGTTCTTCGCATGGGGGGAAGAAGTTTGACAAATCAAAAGTGTGATGCTTTCATTTCCATATGGTCAGCCATTATGCAACAAATTGTCCACAGAATAAATCTTAGAATGGATCCTTGGAAGGATCAGAAGGTGAGGCAATGACCTCACAGTTTAGTTGGATTTCACCCTCATCGCATGCATGGTTTCATCGATGATGGGTTTCTATTGGTTTCTTCAGAGTGGAGCTTCATTCCACATGACCAACGATAAGAGTTTATTCAGTACCTTGGAGGAGAAAGACCTCCAGATACTCATAACGATGGGTAATGAGGAAAAGTATAGTGTCTCAAGTGTAGGCACGGTTGTTTTTCAAAGGGAGCATGGAGCTCGCATTACCTTGACAAATGTGAAGTATGTGCCAGGACTCAGGGAAAACTTGGTATCAATCACAATGCTGGAAGACAAAGGCTATGATGTGGTCCTCAGTAAGGGAAAGGTTTTCCTTAAACGCATCACCACGAGACAGGTGAAGCAGATCGGTTCACGAGTCAAGAACCTGTATGCTCTTGAGGTTCAAGATGCATGTAAAGCCTTTAGGAGCAAGGAAACTATTGGAGACTTGGTGGTTAAGAGGGAGAGCACATTACCTCTCAACATGCAGTGCCAGAAGAAGTCTCAGACAATTATGGAGGAGTCACAATTGGTGAAGCAGCTTCAGGAGGTTGTGGAGCAGCCACAACTGGAGAAGCCGAGAGGAGATCGAGTGGAGGCATCCACTCATGCAGAGACCTCCAATAGGGGGGAATTTCGAGCCAAGTGGGTAGAGGAATCACATGCATTCATACCTCTAGGTGGGAGGTGGGGCGATGTGGAGTGACAGTCACAAGAAGGTTGGAATAGGGGAAATATCATTAATGTACTAAAACCTCTTTGATTAAACCTTGCTGTGGGAGCCTCGACGAGGAGTAGCATGATTGGCTAAGTGGGTAGAGATGGATGCAGATAGAGCGGCAGAGAGAGCTACAGTGCATGAGTCCCAAGACAGCATAAAGCTAGTAGGCTGCAGAAATGCGAGAGGCACAGGAGTGTTGCACCAATGCAGGATGGCACAGAGAGGTGTGCAATGGTGCGAGATGCATGGAGTGTTGCAGCAACTCAGAGGTCAGAGAGGGAGTACTTGTTAGTGACAGATGGAGCTTCATCATCAGAGGATGTTTCTAGCCCAACAAAGAGGTTAGTTGGGAGTTTTTTTTTGCTTCTAGAGTTGCTGGAGCAATAACACTTGGGAGAAGTGTTGCATGCAAAACATTCCAAAGGTTCGGGATTGGGTTTGAGTTGAATTCCTTTCTTGTCGAGAGGGAGTGTTGAAAATGGCAACAAGAAATGTTATAAATAGCGTTGCTATAAACATTTCAGGCACCAGTGTTGGACATAGCAACAAGGAATGAAAAATGGAAGTGCTAAAAATAGCATTGCTATATATAGAATTTTGGGATGGATTCCAATTTTAGTTAATCCTTGAACTAAAATTGAGAAGTAAAATTCGATTTGTTCTTAGCAGTTGTTTGATTAATAATTAATTAATGCATATTAAGTTAATTAGTTGGAGAAAACCAAACATGAAGTCTATGTGAGGACATGCAACAGTTTCTCCATTGATTGAGGAATTTATCCCTTAGTTAAGGAGATGAGGATGAGTTGTACTTTGAGTTGTAATTAGTTAGCTCAGTTAACTAAGTTAAGTCCAGTTAGATTAGTTCTAACAGTTTGTAGAATTAATTGTGAGTTTAGTTAGTTAATGCTTGCATGCATGTAACTGCTGCTCTCCAGATAACTGAATATTGTCTCATAAATAACTCATGTATGTCAGTTCAGTTAGAGACCCAGTTGAGATCAGAGGAAGTGGCAGTGTACTATCAGTTGGAGGACTTTTCCTATATAGGAAACTCATCCATGCAGAAGGAATTATATCCTTCAGGATTGTGCAGTTAGATCAGAGGTTAGTGAGTGTGTGAAGAGGCCAATTCACACAGGTGGTAGCACTAGACCCCAAGGAAAATTGCGCAAGGAAATAGGAGGCTTGGAGGGCAGAGGAGAAGATTTGTGAGAAGCCTTTGACTGTCTACGAGCATTAGAGGGATTGTACTGAGATCTAGATAGCTTCCGAGCTAAGGCTTTGTGTAATCCAGACATATTTTCCATTTGTATGATATTACAGAGATTGGGGTTTTAGGCTCAGGATTTCCCCAGAGTATTCTTTTGTGTTCATGTGTGATTGATTTCTTAGTTTCAGATATATGTGTTCTATTTGATCTTGCTCATAGTCGATTAAGCTTCAGCAAGTTTGTTGTAGAAGTAGATCTGGTATTTTGCTTTAGTATATTGCATAATTTGTTGATCTACAATGGGAAATTCTACACATATCGCATCAAATATCGCTCAAACATTTCTCATATATGTAAAAAAGGATGACAATATAAGCATGTTCAGAAGTGAATAAATGCATAACTGTGCTTATAGAGATACATATAACAAACAATATAAAAAAAATGGCTATCCATTCATAAACAAACAAATATACATTGATAAAAGTACCCAATGCATATGACTCCCCTTATGAAAAAAATAGATCTAGTCTAGTCTTTTTCATTAAGATGGTTTAAAAAGTACAAAAGTGAAAGCTTCCAAAGCCTTCTTCACAAAACTTCAAGACTCTGATCTAGACATTCTACTACGACAAACTTCAAAAGTACAAAGTGCAAGCTTTCAAAGCTTTTCTTTGTAAAATTTGGGACCTCTTCTTCATAGACATGAAAGGATTTATATAATAAAAATAAAGTGTAAAAATGGAAATTACATGAGAGTTCTAAGGCAGTTAAAACAATTCTCCTTAAAATGAGTGAAAAAAATATAGAAATAGAAACTATTGAAATGACGAGCTCAAGAATGCAATTGTGCTTATTCTTTCATTTGTTGTCTGGGCTCTTAAATATCCATCATTGGCTTAAATTCAGGAGGCTAACCTGTCCTCATGCGTAGTTGTACTATATACAGTACATCTCAAAGAGTAGGAAGCATATGGGTCGATGAGTTAGCAAGGTAGCCAGCATTAGCCACTGACTGTGTGGCTTCACCAAATATTTCCAATATACCTCCGAGTCGAGTTTGGTTAGTTATTTGATTGCCTCTTCCCTTTCTTTTGAAGTTTCTTTCCATTGCCTTTCCATGGTTTTGACATCAGGAAGACTCCCAGGTGGGAATTCTTGTATCAGGTTAGCATTGTGCTAATTATCATTGTAGTTTCAATGATATTATTTGCAGCATACGTTTCTCTGAAACT
Source organism: Pinus taeda (assembly GCA_000404065.3). NCBI lineage: Eukaryota > Viridiplantae > Streptophyta > Pinopsida > Pinales > Pinaceae > Pinus > Pinus taeda. The sequence continues at coordinate 44,560 of APFE030568796.1, forward strand.
CCTCTTTCTGCGTGCTTTAATTGAATGTCTCAATCAGTAAAGAGGATATCCTTGTGTAATTCCTCTATTCTTGGAAGATCTACTACTTTTCCCTCTAGAGTGTCCTCCCATGTTATGTATCTCGAGATCTTATCATCAATATCATTAAAAGTCACCCTCAGATCGGATGATTGATTCATCAATGAATCACTTGTAATACACATTGGATTGATGATAGACAACTTTTGACAGAATGTTGCTTATTGCCTTGATAACAAAGTGTTGAGCTCTAATGCTTATTTAATAAAATCCTCCACTTTAGGATTATCCTTCAGCTGATCAAGTGAAAACTGTAGTTGTTGTATTTGGATATCCTTAGCACTTGTCTCTGCCTGATATTGCAGCTTTAATTTATAAAGATCTCTTGTAATTAGGACATTTCTATTTTCATTTGATGATCAATGTTTTCTCTTTATTCTACCAGTTATTTCTCGAACTGTAGGATTCTCTCTTCTTTCTCTCTGACCAGTTGTCTAACCTCGGCTGCCTTGTAAATCGTAGCAGATGCATAAGCACATGCTAATAGTGACAATTTTGTCAAATTCTCTGAAGGTTCTATGGGGATATCCTTCCATACTATATCCATAGGTTCATCACTAGGAATGACTTTTGACGATGGTTATGCTCTTCTTTATTTCCTCTATCTTTTTACCACAACTCGATGTGTGGGACTGTAAAACACATCAAGAGGAGGGATTTCTTCCACCTTAAGGACAATTTCTAATGAAGGGAAGGCTGGGATGATCTCAATGGATTCTGTAGCCACAACTTTATCAATAGAACTCTCAGTGAACAGGCTTTGTCCAGTGTTCTGTTGTGTGTTGAATGTTTTCTCCATTTCAACATCTTTTGCCCCTTGTTGTCCTCTAAGTTCTTGATCAAACCGTTTCCATGATTCATCCAGTTGATTCTTGAAGGGAGATTCATCTATATGTACTTATATGGATACATCTTCCACTTCAATATCCTTGGAAAATTTTTATGCTTTCTTTTCAGAATCCTTTTTGAACTCTTCTCTGAATTGTTCTATGCATTTTTCCCTAAGTTGTGCTTTGAGCCCTATTTTGAATGATGCTCTAAACCTTGTTTTGAGCCTTGGTCTGAGTTGTGCCATGAATTATGCTCTGAAGCCTCCTCTAATTTCTGCTCTGAATTATGCTCGAAACCTTGCTCTGAGCCCTTTTCTGACTCTTGGTCTGAGCCCTGCTCCTCTTGGATAATCGGTTGAGGGATCCTCAACAATAAAAAGAGACATTTTGTAGCCTTTTTCTTTTGTATTGTTAGAATTGGGCTAGCCTTTATGGGTCCAATTTTAATGTGGCCAAATGTTGTACTTGTGAAAATAGTTTAGCATACTCAAATAGGTCATCGTAATCATCCTCCTCATGACTAAACTATCTAATTTTCACTTGGGCAGTGACACGTTGTGCAACTTTGTTAGGGTCGAACTATCTGTCAGGAATGGTGGCAAGTTTCAAGCATGTAATATGATCAATTTCAAGTGCAACATGCTTTAAATCATGTAGTTCATAAACACCACATTGGAGGGGGAATGAAGGCCAAAGAGACTTCTTGGATTCCTTTAGGGTCTTGGTTGGTCCATCTCCTATAGTTTGATAAGCAATTTCCCTACCAAGTAGTTTACCTGGGACATACAATGGGAGAACATGGGGACGTGCTAGGCTTCCATAGACTCAGACATAAGTAAAAATATCTTCTCCAAACCACCTACCTATTGGTATGAATTCAATTTTGGCCTCATCAGACAATCTTAGGGCCCTTTTGTCAAAAACAACTTTGTGGATGGGTAGCATAACTCCTTGGCAAATCTTATAGAAATGGGTGTGGAAATTGGATTCCCATGGGATTTTATGGTATATATGAATGGGAGTGGGATCTTGAAGGGTTATTTTCCACCTAATGGTTGGGAAACTAGTAGTGAAATAGACCGCATCCATAATGTATGCACTCATGAAAAATGGTGGAACTACTCTGGAAGAGACATACTGGTGTTGTCTAAACTCTCAAATTTGGAAGGAAATATTATTAGATAAGATAGTGCCCCAATCCATTATAAAATAATTAATTGTTGCATCAATTAGGGGAACCCATTCAACTGAGAACTTAGCTATATTGGCGTGCTCAAACAACCTACACATCATAGCTGCAATATAAGAATAGGGAGCGGCGAGAAAAGATATAGAATACATACCTTATTTCTCATGCTTGTGTTTGTTCAGGTAAGACCTCCATTGTTTGATTGGGTCTGATGGCACATCATTCTCGCTTGAAAATTTCTCAAGGAATGCTTCTTCATACACCTTCTGTGGGTCAGGTATATGATACATTTTTTTCAAGTCTTCAGCTGTAAAGGGTCCGATAGTTGTTTTCCTTGAAATCTGGAATGTCTGATCGGCAATGTTAATATTCTCAATTCTCCATTTTACCATATCAGTATAGGGTAGAATCTTGGGTCTAGCAGCAATTCTATGAAGAAAATAACTTGCAGCTTCATAGTGGCAGGCTTAAGAAGAAGAAGTAGCATCTATTGTTTCCACTCTTTGGATTATCTTAGGGCCCTCGCTTTCTAGCAATTGATACATAGATTCCCGAGAGGCAGTTCCGCCATCGATTGTGCATGTAGTATCTGAGAAAAGTGGAGGCATTTATGTTACATCAAGAGTAGAATATTGTGATGTCTCCATGGTTTTCTTTCCTTTCTTCGACTTGGTCATCTTGTTACATAGTTCTTTTTCAAGCTAAACTTGCATATTGGAAACACAAAGGAATGAAGAGAAATAGGAGTGAAATGTGAAATCGTTTGAACATTCAAGGCTTTGAAATGAAGAGAACCATAGTTTAAATGTGAATTAATCTATGCAGGCCATCAAATCATCTTGGGCTTTTAAATCACAATTATCGTTAGAATTCTTAAATAACTGAAATCATGGCTTCGCATGGTTGTTTATTATCCCATTAATATATCATATCGTAAAAACCTTTCTAACAGTATATAAAACCTATATGCATGTGATTTGCTGATATGTGATAGTGATATCAATATATCGATACATTTGGTATGGGAGATGTGCTTTGTGATGATCACATTATTGCAATCAGAGGTTTTGGGAGTAAAGAAGAATGTATATGGTTAGAGGCTTTGTGCGATTTATGAAATTGCGAGAAATGATGTGGCGTTATAGTGGACCTGACTGATTATTAATAAGCACAAGATTTTCTTTAAGGTATTCAGTCTTATGATTTTAATAAAGCATGCCTTTTAAGAAATCGCTTTATCGCAATCGGATGAGCAGGGATTAAAGGAGTGGCAAGCCTTTTTCTAGTTTGCGATTTGACTGGATGTGAGATATTTATAGAGTAGGTTTATTGTTTTATCGGGTCCAATTAGTTTATCACATTTTGCAATTCGAATGGGCCTCAGGCTTTTTCATATATTTTTTTCGTTATAAAATTACAATGCGGGCAAGTTCCAACATGAAATAGATTTTGTCAACACTTAAGCCTTTTGAGATTTAAACATGTTTGGTTCTCGGGGGCTATTCTTTATCGCATCGCAAGTTTCAAAAGGATAAAACAAGGAATTGTTCATTGAGACTTGTGAAATGCGATAAAGTCAGGATTTCTTTAAGATAGGCTTATTCACATTTGTTTAGGCCTAATGATTTTGGATTTGTTTATTCAAACATTCAAATTTGGCTTTTAAAACCCTAAATTATGCTACATTCCTATGTTTTTTAAATTTTAAAGGGCCCCCATTTAGTTATATAATAATTTCCTAAGATATTGATATATAACTAAATGGTGGGTTGTTTCCTAGCACAACAATTGTTGAGTCGGTGGAAGAACCAGCTATCTCTAATTTACATTAATGAAATTTCTAAAACTTTCTTATATAAAAATAATTCAGGAAAGGAAGAGTATTTTTGAAATATTTACATAAGTAACATTACTTTGAATATAAAAAACTCACTTAATCATAATTCCTTTTATACCCTTTTATAGATGAAAATACTTTTTGTCTATATCAGTCCTTAATTGGTTGTAAGGATAAAGTAGGGGGCTTTTTACAACTTAGCGTTTAAATATACTCATTTGTCATAGGTAGAGCCATTGCTACGAGCAAGCATTCATAGCCTCGGCAAGGTTACATTTTAACCATCAATGATTTAGAATCCCGTCCATTTAAGAGTGCGGTCTTTTAGAGATAATTTCAAAAGTATATGTATATTTCATTTTTTCTTTTTTTATTTATTTTCTAGTCTTTTGACAATTTTTTCATTACCTAAAATCCATTGTCCTGGTTTGGTGACCAGAAAGTGACAATTCCATTCACTGGTTGTAATTGAAAGGAACAAGATGGCTCGTGATGAGACCCCTTGTCTTAATATTAAAATAATCATAATCAATCACCCTGGTGTGGTATTCAGTGTTGGTAATGTTAGTATATCATTTCCCTATGAACATGGTAAGTAGGCTCGTGATGAGACCTCTTATCTTTTAAGGTTAATATATCTTTGAATTACACTCTAAAAAAAGGTAAAGTTAATGGATGGTGAGAATCATTGACTCCTTAAGAGTTTTGAATTACAATTTTAGAGTTATAGATGCTTACCTGCAAATAGTCTTTACTTTGTTAAAGATAACCTTTCTTGATTAATAATAGAATAAAAGGATTTTATAAAGTTGAAGGTTTTTCAAATAATTTACAACTTCAATGGAAAAAAGAAAATTTCGGAGTTTTATGATACTTAGGTAATTTCCAATGGTGTGTTCATTTCCTTAAGAATTCCTACTTTCAAAGTGAAAGATCATAAAATGTTTCAAGAGATGTATTGTAAAGCCAAAAGTAATGCTAATTAACATTATTTTATAACATAAGTAAAAAAAAATAAAAATGCAATAATGTTACAGTAGAAGATATTCTCTTCTAAGAAAATATTTTTTTCAAAAGAAGCCCATTGACATGAAGAGAAACTCTCTTTTCTGATAAATCTTTCAATATGAATGTTGATGGGCCTACTTGTTTAGCAATTTGAAATGGTCCAAGCCACATTTTTTGGAATTTAGTATGCTTTCCTTTTTCCTCATGTGCATTTTCCCATTTCAGGATGAGATCTCCAATTTGAAAAGATTTTGTGGAAATGGAACTTACATCAAAAGAATATTTGACTAGTTGTTGATGGCAAGCATGTGTAAGTTTGGCTTTCTCCCTTTCTTCTTATAGTTTAAGGATTTGAGATTGTCTTAGTTGTAAAGAAGAAGAAGGTGTTTATTCGACAAATTGGACTAGGGCTAATGAGGGAAGAGCTACATTTGAAGGAATGATAGCCTATTTCCCATATACTAGATTGAAAGGAGAAGTATCTATTGAGGCCTTCTGAGTTATTCGATCTGCCCACAGAGTAAATGTCAAAGATTTATGCCAACTCTTTTGGCTCTGATCAATAGTTGTTTTAATATTTCTTATGAGGTTCTTGTTGGTTGATTTTGCTAAACCATTTATTTTGGGGTAGTAGTTATCATGGTACTTAAGTTTAAAACCCCTCTTAAGAGCAAATTAAGTCATATTATTTCCTGAAAAGTAAGATGCATTATCAAACATAAGTGCAGTTGGTAAGCCAAATCTCGTAACAATGAACTAATCAATGAATAGAATGATAGCATCAAAATTGGCTACCTTTAGTGGAATTTCTTCCACCCACTTAGTAAAATAGTTTGTAGCTGTAAGGATATACTTATGTTTCTTTGAGGAATGAAGAACAATCTCACCTATGATATCCAACCCCCATTTTTCAAAAGGTTTTTCAATGTTGACTAGTTGCAGAGGTTAGGCTAGTTTCCATTGTCTTCCAGTAGCAGTCTAGCATATCTTGCATTTCCTCACATATTCATGGGTATCCTTGAAAAAATTTGGCCAATAGTACCCAACATGTAGGATCTTATGTGTAGTGGTATCTACTCCAAAATGTCCACCAACTGGTCCATCGTGGAGTTCCTACAAAACCTTATGTGCTTCAAAAATTTTCAAGGCATCTTAATAATACAAAATCATAATTTCTCCTTAATAACACATCATCGATGATTTCATATTGATTTTATTTTAACCTTAAATCCATTTTCCTTTTGTGATTGAGTTCGGGGGGGCATATCCATTTTTCAAATAGAAAATGAGATCAGCATATTGGGACTCCAAATCATTTAGGCTTACCTTAGATATGTGTACAATACTACCTGAGTCCTCATCTGCATGTAGGTTGGAAGCTCTTGTAAGAAACCTGCAAAAACCTTGTCCTTTGACAATTTTGGCTGGTTTAATGTCAATAACATATTCTTGCAAGGTTGTTACCAAATTTTCCATTCTTTCCCCTACTTGCCTTTGCATAAGAAGCTGCCTTATCGCTAAGAATGGGACTATTATTTTAATGTGGGTTTTTAGGAGGAAAGGCCTAAAGTACTTTATAGATTTGAAAACATCAAAAGCTTGCTTCTCCACCTCTGAATAATTTAGTTCAGCATCTTGAAAATTAGAAATAAAGAAATAGATGGGTGATTCAATTAGTTGATCATTAAGATGTGCTAGAACAACAACATAACATGTTTGAGAAGTGAATGTATACAAGATGAAATGATTACAAAAATATGGATTTGTTAAAGAGGGAGCATTCTTAATGGCTTGTTTGATTAAATCTAAAGCTTCCCTTTCGTTATGTCCCCACTTAAAGATTGAATTTTTCTTAATCATGGTTTGTAATGGTAAAACAATTTGGGAAAAGTTAGGGACAAATCTCTTAACAAAATTTATATAACCTAAAAAGGACTGCATAGATTTTTTATTGTGCGGCAAAGGAATTTCATAAATTTCTTTTATTCTATCTAGATCAATACAGATGCACTTTTTGGACACAATGAACCCTAAAAGCTTACCTTCATCTAGAGAAAAATAAGATTTATTTGGATTTAATGAAATTCCATACTTCTTGTAGCGTTCAAAGATCTGCTTTAAGTCATGTAAATGGTTGTTTCTCTTCTTGGAATAAATAGTTATGTCATCTAAGTAAATGACAACATTTATTTTTATCAGGCCCTTGAAATCTATATCCATATCTCTTTGGAAGGTTGCCCTTGTGTTTATTAAACCAAAAGGCATTTTCTGGTAGGCATATGACCCCCATTTAGTTATGAACGTAGTCTTTAACCTATCATTTGGGTGGACCAGGATGTGGTTATATCTAGAGAATCCATCAAGAAAAGACATTAGTTTTGAACCAGCTATTAATTGTAGTATTTGCTCCATAGTCGGTAATGGGAAATTGTCCTTCTGACAAGTTTTGTTGAGATTTCTAAAATCTATATATATGTGAATGTCACCATTCTTCTTTCTAACAAGTACTAAGTTTGAAACCCATTTTGAATGCCGAACGGGAAAGATGATCTTGGCTTTAAGGATTTTATTCAACTCAGACTTGATTGGGGTGAATTTTCCTTAGTTTTTGTTGTATTGGTTTGTCATTAGATATCATGGGAATAGTGTGTTGTATGATGGAGGTATCGCATGTTTTAAGATCGTCGTAGTTCCAAGCAAAGATACCTTTATACTTTTTTAACAAATGAATAAATGTTGATCTCTCATCAAGTGAGAGACCAAGTCCTAGATTGATGTTTTGTGGTTGGATATCAGTTCCAAGGTTTACTAGTTCAAACCATAAGGTTGAACTTTGGAGTTTAGAATTAGTAAACTTATTAAATTTGTATTTTAGATCATAAAGGTCTTCAAGTTTTACCACAGATTTAGGTATGGGATTCTCATTGGACTACTATTTCAACTGATTATCATGCTCAATTTCATCAATTATTTGATCATCATGTGATCCTTCAGATGTTAAAAAGCTTAGGATATCTTCGTCATCATTAAACAATCACCAATTGGTAACATTATCGAGAATGGATGGTCGAAAAATTAATTCTATGAAAAACCTATCTGGATTGTAATCCTTTCATGGTATAAGCTTGGATGTTATGTTAGCCAGAAGGTCAGCACTTGCATTCTAAAGTCTAGGGATGGGAGAGCTGTTGAATGCTAAAAAATGTGAAGTAAGATCCTGGACCAATGATTGGTAATGCTTTAAATGTCCAAAGAGACAATGAATGGTCTTTCTTACTTGTTTGATAACAATTTTAGAATCTCCAAAAACTTGGATATATTTGATATCAAGACCTATGTCTTTATATAGACCATGGATCAGTGCCTCATACTTAGTCGTATTATTTTTCCATTCAAATTCTAACCTACATGCTAGCATTGTTTTTTCTCCTTCTGTACTAATTAATATACAATTGGCTCCTACACCATCATTGGATTTAGATCCATGAAAATATAATGTCCAAAACAAAGTTTTAACTAATGGTTTATCTACAAGATTTATACATCTTGAAGAATTTGTTTGAGAAAAGTTATCAATCTGGGAAGTAACAGAGTTATCCATAAAAGGTGACTTATGTGCATTGAAATTTCCTAAAAATGACTCAGCAGAGTAGTTTCCAATGATATTATAGTTAAAAGCTACTAGCTCGTTTTCATCTTCAAAATCAGTCGGTGTGTGATTTAAATGTTTTTCTCGGCCAATTCTGATTTGATTTTGCTTTATGTTGTAACAGAGCCACATGTGAGACCAATCTATTGCAAAATAACTGTGAAGTTTCTCAGACCAATCTCTACTAAGAATTAAACCATAAAATTCAGGAATATTGAAGGGGAGTGACTCTTGGAATGGCTTGTTAATTTAGATTGAGTTCTCTTTGTCATTCATATTCGATGACCCTCCTTTAGCACCAAAATGTTGAAGCCTTGGAAATCACTACAAGAAAATGGGGGAAAACTACCCCGTCGAAGACTTGAATATCGTCCGTTATCCATTTGGAATAGTGGCTCCGAATGGATATAATGGGACCAGTTTCCCACCAAAAATGTAATGGGATGGATAAAGTGTTGATGACCAAAAACTAAGTGATATATGGGGTGGTTTTCAATTATAATATATGTATATTAATCTATCTATTTACCCTGGGTTTTACTTATATTTATGCAATCTAAAATAATGATCCTTAATGTATGATAATGAAGATTGATCAAACACTTATAGAAATGAAAGCTTTTAAAATTATTATTTTGGTTAAATAGTTAATCAAAATAATTAATGAAACACATATCACATCAAATATCACTCAAAAATTTCTCATATATGTATTAAAGGATGACAATTCAAGCATGTTCAGATGTGAATAAATGCATAACTGTGTTTATAGAGATACATATAACAAACAATACAAAAAATAAATGGATATCAATTCATAAAAAAAGAAATATACATAGTGATGACTAACATGATGTGAAGGATTTCCCAGGGAGCGATGAGGAAACCAGGGAGGAAGCGAATAGTTTTGACACCAGGAGTTTTTTCTCTTCCAACCATTAACGCTTCTCGAATGGTATCTGCTTATTCCTAGGGCACTTTCCTTTCTATCTTCTGACAACTTCAACAGGCCTGCGGGCTCCCCTTGGTAGGTGTCAGCTCCCTCAGTGCCATTCTGTCAGCTTACCCTTTCATGAAGAGCACCCTCCCCCGGTTCCTTCCATCCATTGCCGTGTTTTTTAGTTTTTCTTGTGTTGGGAGTCCTGTCACTCCACAAGTCCCGAGCTCTAATCGTTGCGGGCCAAGAACGGTATATGTTTCGCCGCGGGTTAAGGGTAGGGTTTACACTGTGTGATTACATTAGTTTTCCGTCTCTCCATAAGCAGTTACTCTGTGACCTCACGTTCCAGCCCCACCAACTACTAATCTCTGTTATGGAAGAGGGTTACAAGGAGGAACTCGTGGATTATTCATCAGAAAACTGCCCAAAATCTGAAATATTCGTGGCCTCTCGTCCATTGTCACAAGGGGGGGTAGTTTTGGAAACGGACAACACAATGGTAGCCTAGGTTGACCAAGTCAGTTACAGTTTGGCACATATGGAAATTTCTTTGTCTGGTTTGGAGATCTCTCAACCGAGAGTTACGGTCAACGAGGGTTTTATAAACCCCACTGAAGGCTCTTCCACCCCCTTTCTTTCTATTCCATCTCCAACCGACCTCCTTGCTTGGAACATCCGACTCTACGCCGCTGAAGCTATACAAGGCAACAAAGGCCCCTGCCAAGGGTTTCAAGACGAAATGCTCCTCGGAACAATCGAGCTTCAAAGAGAACTCTGCAGCCTTGATTTCTAGCACAACCCTCCACATTTTTCACAGGCTTTCATGCAGTTAGGTGAATACAAGGAAAATCCCCAACCCTCCGGGTTCTTTGAAGGCATTGTCAATAATGAGCCGAATGGCGAAGTAACAAGGGATTCGGACCCTGAGCTCAGCCCGAGCAGAGAAGTCACTCCCAAGCCGAACCACCCAAACCCTAGGGTTCCCAAAGTAAAATCTTCTAAGCACTCCAAAACCTGGGAACGAGGGAGATCACTGGTTTTTAGCGAAGGCATCAGCATGGACAAGGCAACCCTTACAGAGAATACAGTCCTAATCGGACATGTCTGTGGCTGGAACTACACTCCAGGATGACTGAAGAAATGTACCATGGAGGTGTGGGGGAATGTTCTTCCTCAGCTCCCACTGATGGTTTTCTCTCATTTTCGATGAGCTTGAGGATGTAAACTGGATACTCACCCGGTACTGGCATATAGAAATTACCCTAGTACTCCTAAAACAATGGTCTACTCTCTTCAACCCCGAAAATGAAAGTTTAGGTGCTAGGCCGATATGGGTCCATTTGCCCAGCCTCTCGCTCCAGTTATGGTCAGAGGAAATCTTCAGGATTATCGGAGACGACCTGGGTACCTACCTCGACCATGAAAAGTCCTACATAGATACTGGTATTCTAGTGATGGCCCGTATCTTAGTTCACTTGGACACTAGGGATGACCTGGTGGAGAGTTATCAGTTCCATTTGGGTTCTACTACGCGCTGGCAGGGTTGGATTATGAGGGTATCCCCTTCAGGTGCCAGAACTCTCATGAGGTTGGCCATCTCTACAATGAATGCCCCTTAGTCACAGGGCTCAGACCATCCCCCCCATTAGGGTAGCAGTGACTTCCACTCAAACGGACTTGGGAATGGCAGAGATCTCAGACATGCAGTCTAGATTGTCCAAAGCTACAAGTAGACTACCTCCTACTCCTTCCAGCCTCCCGGGGCCCGACTCCTTGCACTCTGCGGCACCGAGCACTAGGGCTTGCTCCAAAGAAGGCATAGGAATCACGGGTACCTCCTCTCCTCCACTCTCTATTTATTCGTCTGTTAATTTTATTGATGTCACTAATCCTAGTTTGGTTACCTCGAATATATTTACTCCCATCCCCAAGCTGAGTCAAATTATTTGCCTGGTGAATTTTGCCCCTCCCTTCCCTTCCCTCCCCTTGTACTCTCAGCCTCCTTCCTTCTAATGATACCCCCAGGGCATCGACCTCTGGCTCTTCCCATCGATACAATCTACACTCCATTCCCCCTTCCCTCCATGCCTACAGATTGGAGGATGACCCCCTTCTCCCCCCTCTCCCAAAAGCCCCTCAAGGTAGATAATCCCGCATTTCTAAATCCATCAAGAGAGCCAGTTTTGAGGTGGCCTCGGGCGTCCAAGCCCCCATCGACCAAGTCCTTAGAGCAAAGGGGAACCCTGCCCCGCTGTTTCCATGAAAGGCTTCTCCTTTAACTGTAGGGGGTTGGCCAGCCCTAACAAAAAACTGGCCTTCAAAGACTCTGTAACTCTCATAAACTGGATTTCATTATGCTCCAAGAAACTCTGGGGGATGGCTTATCGATCCATAATACCCTAAACTCTCTTCTGCCTAACTGGAGTTTTTTCTACCTGGATGCCAAAGGTCATTCGGGCAGACTCGCTCCAGGGTTTAACAATCGCACTGTCAAAATCTGCAATGTTTGGGGTGGGCATGGTTTTCTAGGAGCAGATATCATCTCAAATTCGCCCCTCATCTCTTTGAGACTCTTAAACATCTATGGGCCTTGCCATCATCAGGAGGCTTTCTGGGACAGTCTCCTCCAACAAGAATTCATGCAGTCAAATGACATTATTATAGGGGGAGACCTAAACTTTTCTTTGGGGTTGGATGAATCCTGGGGACATAGAGCTCAATCAAACGCCTTACTGATTAGTTTGAAAAACTACTAGATGAAAATGAGCTTCTCATCCTTGAGTCGGCCCGCAGATGCCCACCTCGAGGAATCATCGTATCGGGATCCATGCACTGGCCTGTCGACTTGACCGCTTCCTCATCAGACCCAATCTCCTCAACAGACTTGGGCACATTAGGCACTGGGTTGGTTCGAGAGGTTTCTCTAACCACTCCCCCATTTTTTGGATCTGGAAGATGAGGCTAATAAGTTGGGTTCCCCTTTCAAATTCAATGTTGTTTGAATTAGGGACACTAGTTTCTAAGACCTAGTTTCAAAGAACTAGACACACTTCAATAGGGAAGAGGGGCTATCTCCAGGTTCTATCATTACCCAAAATTTGAATCAGCGTAAAAAAGCAACAATAGCCTTGATAAAGAACAAAAAACTGGAGGAGGAAAAGGATTTGGCCAAAATTGAGGCCGAATTGGACTTCCTAGATTCCCGAGGCTTGTCGAGCTACTCTTCCTTTGACTCCAAGGAACACCTAGTCAAGCTAGAAAAGGAAAAAAATAAATTCTCTAAAGAATTGAAGAGACTTGGAGGCTAAAGAGTAGGGCTACCTGGCTTAAAGGGGGAGATGAAAACACCAAGTTATTTCAACAATTTGCCAGAGGCAGAAAGAACATCAACACCATTTGGGTTCTAAGAGACAAAAATGGAAGGGAAGCCAACTCTTTCACACAGTTAGCGGATTTGGGCATTCGTCATTTCTCAAACATCTACAAGAGGCCCAGGGAAGCTAACATAGCAGAGATTCTAAGAGTCTCATAGGAAATCCCCCTTTTCGTTGAGGAAGAGGACAAGGAGATTCTTAATGCCCCTATCACACTTGTTGCACTAGAGGCAACCCTTAAAAGCATGGGCAAAGACAAAAGTCCAGGGGCAGATGGTCGACCAATTGAATTTTTCTCTTCTTTTTTCGAGCTCATCGGTCAAGACCTACTACTTGCTATAGAAGACTATTGAACTTCAGGGATTATGCCAAAGGATTTTAACTCTACCTTCCTAGCCCTCATCCCCAAGGTGGACAACCCCCTATCCTTTGATGATTTCAGACCCATCTCTCTCTGCAATAGCATATATAAGATTTTTTTCCAAAATCATTGCCCTCCACATTAAAACCATCCTCTCAAGAATGATTTCCAAAGAACAATTTGGCTTCCTAAGCCATCGTCACATCCAGGAAGCTATTGGCATTGCACAGGAATTGCTCCACTCAATCAAATATGATTTGTTAAAATCTACCATTCTGGAAATTGACCTGTCAAAAGCCTTCGACAGAGTTAGCTGGACCTACCTTCATCTTATTCTAGCTCATATTGGCTTCCCCCATCAGTTCATCAAGTGGGTGGGTTGTTGTTTCTCTGGAGTCTCTTTCAGTGTCCTGATAAATGGTGCTGCCTCAATTTTTTTTCATTCTGAAAGAAGGCTCCATCAAGGTTGTTGGCTCTCCCCTCTCTTGTTTCTCCTGGCAATGGAAGGCCTCAACAGACTCATCTCAACAGCAAGGAACAATGGCTCGCTAAGGGGTGTCAGGATCATTGACAAGACTACCATTTCTCACCTTCTCTTTGTTGATGATATTCTTATTTTTCTAAATGGGTCCCTCAGTGACTCCACTACTTTCAAGGCTATTTTAACTTTATTTTGCAAATCTACAAGAATGGATCTGAACTCTTCAAAATCAACGATTACCTTCTACTCCTACCTTCCTAACGAGCAACACTTTTCCTTTGTGCAAAATGACTTGGATGCTAGCCTAAGATATCTGGGTTTTTGTCTCAAACCCAATGGATACCACATTGCTTACTGGGCTTGGTTGATTGCAAAGATTGAAGGACGCATAAATATCTGGAAACAGAGATGGCTCTCCAGGGCTGGGAGACTCGCCCTCATCAAATCAATTCTAGAGGCTATTCCGGTCTATTGGATGTCTCTCACCTAGATTCCCAAAGGCAACCTCCACAAAATCAAACAGATTTGTCGAAGGTTTCTTTGGCAAGGCAAAGACAATGGCAAAGTCTTTGCATGGGTTAACTAGGGTCAGATAGAAAATCCTAAGAAGTGGGGCAGCTAGGGTCTAAAGGACCCTCAAGATTTTGCAAAATCTCTGGGTGCTAAATTGGTCTGGAAAATTATCTCATCAAACAGCGTATGGACCGAAGTTATCTACAACAAGTATATATTTCATGTCTCCCCTACTGACTGGATCCATAGCACACAACACCACCATTCGAGGGCCTCAATCATCTAGAAGACTATCATACGCTCAATGAACATCATACAATCTGGACTGGCTTGGCAGGTGGGAAATAATACTCAAACCAAAATTGGGGCTAACCCTTGGGCTGGCAGTAGGAATGTTCACATCCTCCCACAAGACATGAGAATGGAACACAGGGAAACTAGCCATACCCTACTATCTCATATTCATGAGGTGGTTTGGGAGGAAGCCCCTCACAGCCATTGGAAGGATTTCGACACCTTGGGGATCAGTGATAGATGGAGGGTGGACTAGGCTGGTTTTATAGGTGGCCTGGAGGAAGCAAATGTTAAGATCACATAAAGAGAGGACAGGGTTATTTGGGGTAAGGCAGCCACAGGAAATTACTCCCCCAAAGTAGGTTTTGACTCCATTATGGAAACTCTTGCCATTGGTCCTCTAAGTTGGTGGTGGAATTGCCTCTGGAAGCTAAAAACCCCTCACAAATCGAGGCTCCTCTTTTGGGCTATCCTCTCCAACAAGATTCCCACTGACTACAATCTGGAAAAATGCAACATCTATGGGCCGTCTAGATGCAGCCTCTGCAACTTCGCCTTTGAAGACACAGACCATCTCTTCCTTCATTGTCCTGTTTCAATTGAAATCTGGAACTCTACTACCCAGGGGAAAAATCTCCCCTGCCAGTGGACTGGTAGTAATATCACAGAAGCCTAGGAGACTAGTGGGCTTCAGTATCGCAGCAATGATGATGCAACTCCTGGGACTCCCTTCTTTACTTTTATCAACCTGGTTGTTCATAACAAACTTGGAAGTGACGGTGCTATATGCACAAGTACTAGCTCTTGCCACAGGCTGCCACTTGATCAACTGGCACAAGTCCGCTAGGAGCTTAAGCCAACTTCTATGAGTTCTTTAGAATAAGCTTTTAACTGTGATTGATGAAAGCTAACTCAAAGGAGGCTAGTCTACTTGCAGAAAGAAGCTGAATGCTGAAAAGAAATGCAAACCCTATCAAACCCTAGTTTTACCGACTAGCCCTACTGGTGCAAGAAAAGAGATGAAAGCGGTGGAACTGGATGCCATTGACTCTTGGAAAGGTAAAATGCATGTGACTAAGCTACTTCTGAAGAGAAATATGGAGAAAAAAAACATCTTTTTGCATTTTTGAGTAATTTTGCAGAATTATTATGCATGTGCTTTAACTATTTTTTACTATGCAGAGGTTGATTGGCGAAAGAAAATGGGGTATGCGTTTGTAGGAGGTTGTACTTTTACTTAATATTCGAAGCCTGTTGGCCATCGGGTTTTTCATGCATGGACTATGAATATTTGTAAGACTGTTATGTCAATATTTATGATTCATATTTTTTTTCACCTGTACTAAAGTATTTCAACTATTTCAGTTATTTTAGTGCTTATCATATTGAGAATGTGTTGTAGTGGTTGTAACAATTGTCACATCCATTTGGACTATTCCACTAGATGTTAGAAGAATCTTTCCTATTTGCATGCATCTCTGCAAGGGTGGTACTATTACCTCTCTCTTAGAGGCTCACTTTTCTCTCTCTTTGTAGTAGAATAAATTTGATAAACATGCAACCCAAACATTCGCTAGGCACACTTGCTTGCTCTTTCAAATGCACATATGTGCTTCTCTCTCTTTCTGATAGCTAAATCCAAGGAAAATCTTTAATTAAATGGTATTCATGCCATATTCCAGATGAGGTTTGTACACCAAATGGTGTGAGGTCTAATTGGGACCTCATATCGGGGAGACCCCCTTGAATGTTGGCAGGTTCAACACTGTCAACATTTCTGGTGCTAAAAGGAGGGAAACCAACTTTTTATGGCTGATAACTCCACATACCCACATCATTATTCTTCTCGATAAGGGAGAAACATTTCTAGGACGTCTTCGAATTATATTCCTGAAATAGGTGGATCTTCTCATTCATGCCTCAAATCGACTTGTGAAGTTACTTACGATATTTGGGCAATTTGATCTATAACTCGTCAATTCACAAAGGCTATCAGATTAATTCCTAGAGCACAAGATCTTCCACATTTTCAGAATCAAAGAGAAACAACTAGTACCTATATCTTGGTTTCCATAGTGGAAGATTTGGTTTTTTCCACTCTTGAGGGGTTGACAGAATCCATAGACGATATTGAACATCAAGAACATATGCCACCTCTTAACAAAGGATACAATGATGATACCATGGTTATTTATGATGCTCTCTTCGGTGGATTAAACAATGAATATTACTCATATTCTGAAGAGGAGGAACATAGAGACAAGAACATGGTGAACCAAGATCTGGATTGGATGAATCAGGGCCCACTCGCTCTTTTGGGTATTTTACAGAAGATGACAAGACACACGGAAAGGTTGTTAACAAAATATGACCTGACAAGATGATCAAAGCAGAAGATCACTTGGATTAATTCTACCTACCTACAAATGAATGAGGTATATTATAATGATGTTTCATGTAGATTCTTTCCTTGTACTTTAGACAATAGAGTAGTTGTTTGGTATCATAGTTTTCTGGTGAACTCAATTCAGAATTGGAGGGGGTTTAAAAGGTTGTTCCTTGTGATAGAAAATTTGGAGAGTGACAAAAAGATTACACATCACAAGTTACACCTTGTATTCTATTGATCACGAAAATTACATATATAGGAATACATGATATTTCTAGATATGAGAATAGTGGATATAGATTACTAAAAATATCTAGTACAACTAGAACCTAGGAACTCACATAACTAAAACTCACAAAAACTTGGAATTCATGGAAGCATTACTTCCAATACCCTCCCTTAATGCTTACATGATAAATAAAAAAAATAGACATTACAACAATAAATGAATCTCTGTCATGTTTGTTTGATATGGTCATCACTAGCACTCATATCCACTCTGAAATCTCATGGTTTTCGTTCTTTTCTTCACCACACATTCAAGCTTCCCACTTGATCCATTTAAGACATAATCGCTTTAGACCATCATTGACATGCTTTATAAAATTGACGCTTCTCAACCTCCCAGAGCACAACGGGTTAGTCTTAATACTGAATCATCCTATGGATCTACCACCATCTATTGAATATATAGCCTTCCGCTATATTCATCAATTATCTAGGATAACATTCTGGGTACAAAATGTCTTCAACAGATAATTCTACAACTTTACCTTGAATAAAATAACCTATACTAATGCTCTCGGAGCACGATGGGTCATGCCATCTTGACCTTATTAAGAACTACCTGTGACTAATGTTGTCGAAGCATGACGGGTCACATTAGTCAGTTCAATAGTTGGCCTGTTCATTGT
This sequence comes from Pinus taeda, assembly GCA_000404065.3. Lineage (NCBI taxonomy): Eukaryota > Viridiplantae > Streptophyta > Pinopsida > Pinales > Pinaceae > Pinus > Pinus taeda. Next base: position 62,417 of record APFE030568796.1, read on the forward strand.
GGTTTTTCTTCATTTAATTCTTGCACAATCCAATAACTCAAAACTACTTCAATTGACACCACAAACATACAAACAAACACAATAACTCTAAATACTTGTTTTTTCCATTAGATATGCACCCCTTTTGGTCATGATCTCTAGAGTTATGCTTGAATCAACCAACTACCATAATTATTTTCCATAGAAATTTTTTCTCCTTATAAATCATCTTATGAGAGTCCCATTACCTCACTGACTTGAATCTATACTTTGAATCGTGTTCGTGTTCAACTGAGGGACTATAGTTACTCATATTTTTGAGAAATGCCTTGAGCTAGGATGAAATCTAGATAAAACCCACGGGGTTTGCAATTGTGACATGGATTTCTTACTATTGTGGATTAAAGGTACTAACTCAGGTTGCGCTGGTCATATCTTGATGATGAGCATGGCGTTCAACACCACCAAGACTGTATTTGATGATGGTATTTGATGATGTTTATTTCATGATGCTGCATTGTAGAGCAGGATTGCTATCATCTAAGCAAACATTAACATTGAGCTCGAGACATCCTATCATCCATGCCACCAAAATCCTCATCTTTTGCCATTGTACAACTCCCCATATGATGAGAATGGAACAAGGGAAATTACACTCCTCTCTGCCCAAGGTTTCTTCTGCTGCCTCTGACGTGTTTTGCCATAAATGATTTATCTCTAATGCTCTGTAGAATCCTTCTCTTATATTCAATAGGGCCAACCCTTATTATCTATACAATATTTTTAAAATAATATAGATTTGTGATTATGTAACAATTTCATATTCATCGCTACTGCTACTCTTCATTTACAATCATAACCATGTAATGCAACCTCTTATTCTCTGGTGGCAACAAATCTATTGACTTGAGTGAGGGGGGCACTCATCCAGATCTCTACATGCTTTAGCTCCACTGTTTTGGTTGACTCCTCATGGAGACTTTTGTGTGCCCAAATCTGACCAAGCATTGTCTCAGAGCAACATTTCTACGACCAATATTTGATTTTGACTACCATGTAGTTGAAGGCTCGTACTCCATAGTGAATGGGCATAAACATATTACAAATTGAAATAGAAATTTCTCTAGGAGCATAGGTGTATCAATGGCCACAATAACTGTTCATGCTTTTCATTCTAATTCTTATTTGCCACATCAATTACTTTATCTGAAATATGTTTCCTAACTTTGTCTAATTTATTCACACAATACTTAGATCTAGATAGTGGGATAAATCTACACACAAGCACACAAAAGACAACAATACTTTCTACACACCAGAAAATTTCACACACACATCTAAGCTACTCCAACATACTCAAATATTCTCACAAATATCACATCTTCCTGTCCTTCTCGTAAAGGAATCAAGCCAAAATAGGCTATGATACCATGATAGAAAAACTGGAGAGTGATAGAAAGATTACACAACACAAATTACACATTATATTTATTGATCACAACAATTACGTATACAAGAATACATGATACTTCTAGATCTGAGAATAGTGGATCTAGATTACTAAAAATAGCTTGTACAACTATAACCTAGGAACTCAGACAATTACAACTCATGACAACTTGGAAGTCATGGAAACATTACTTCCAATACCTAAAAGTTTGTTGACAATAAAATCCCAACCATGTTATTAAAGGAGTTATGGGACTTTAAATATCGGGGAAAAAGAGAAAGTTAAGGATTTCAATCAGAGGTTCAATAAGATATTGAACAAATTTACCCTGGATACAAAGCCTCATGATTCAATCATGATTGATTACTACGCTTCTTCCTTTCCAACAAGTATTTCACAATTCATGAAGAGAGCTGCAAAAGAAACTTTGGCGAAAATTTTGAAGAAGCCATCACAGTTGAAAAGGACTTGCATGTGATCAGAGTCATTGTTGATAACACATCACCTAAAGACTCCAAAGAGATTGGAAAGAGGTCCCATGCCTCTTCAAACAAGGCTGAGGAGAAAGAAGCTATTGATCTCGAAAGCTTGACCAGGACCATCAAGTCTTTGTCAAATGAGTTGGGAGAGTTGAAAAAAAGGATAAGAGAGACCACTATCAGCAACAAGCCTCCCAAGTTAACCTTCTTGAGAAGGAATAACAACAACAACAATAATCAGCTAGCTAGGTCTGCATAGATATTGAATGTTGAAAGCACGGGCATGGAACAATATTATTCTTTTCATCAAGAATATCATTCAGAAAAGACGTGTCCACAATGGAACCACAACATGAATGATCTGGCTACACATATTATTGATACAATACTTTCATATGAGAAGGTTGAGCAGAAGGAAGAAAAGGAATAACTTGTTGCGGCTAAAGAGATTGTGGGTATTGGACACACAGTGAATAATTTTAGTTGCATATTTACTTCTGAAAGGAAAAATGATGAAGAACCACTACCAAATTAGGCCCCAACTCAGAAGAAAAATAATCGATACAATTTGAGAAGTCAAGGGCTTTTTTTTGAACATGAGGTGATGAGGTAGAAATTGAAGGAACAATTGTTAAGGAAAATCAAACTACCTATCAACCCTACTAAAAAAACTCATAGCAAGTCTGGAAAAGCTGCTATAATGAATAACACTTCCACCAGTGGCAAAAGAAAGTCTACCATTCCAGAGGTGTCAAACAAAGTCACTCCTCCAGACATTTCGGCAATGCCTGCTCCATATGAAACATTGGATTACAATATAGTGGAAGACATGAAGAAAGCTCACACAATTATTTCAATCTTCAAGCTTACAAGGACAGAAAGACAATAAGAACTGCTTGTCCGAGCCCTTTTGCAACCTTCATCAGGTGATAATGCTTCTTCCTCGTTGAAGGTTTCTGGTAAGTCTTTTGGTCCTCTAGAATTAGTTGTTAACAATGTAATATTAGAAGCCAACACTATTTTCCCTTCATTTTTATTGAATTTCGAAATTTTCAATTACAATGTCCATAATTGTTTAGTCAATTATGGTGCATCATGAACATAATGCGATTATCTGTCGCCAAGAAAATCAATGCCAAATGGGATAAAATTGATGCACAGATTATTCAACTAGACATGTCTCTTGTCCAAGCTATCGATGAGCTCAAGAATGTTCGTATTCACTTATTATATGATCACTGAGGTCACCAGTGTATAAACATAGTAATTCTTGACATCCCTGAAGCCTACAGTGTATTACTAAGTAGAGACTGGTTGAGCAAATTACAGGGGTATTTTGCTATCAATTCGTCACATTTATGGATTTGATATAAGGGTAGCAATAACCAAATATGAGTAGAGTCAGAACCTTACATGAAACACACTGTCACACCCTTCAAGGGGAATAACGAGCCTATTGCTTTCACAAACTTAATTTTTAGAAATTGTTTTTTGAAACTAACCTTGGGTGTTATCTTGCTCAACCTTCCCCAGTTCCATCAAATACACAGTTGGAACTCCTTCCTTGTCCAACTGGTGGAAATGAATTATGTACAATATATATTAGTAGTACTAGTGTAGGACATAGCTCTGGTATTTTTGATTCTTAGATTTTCTACTTTGATGGTTCAAAGGCATAGGAGGGATCTACAACTAGTTGTGTTTTAGTAGACCCACAATAGAGGAAACACTTGATCTCTTTTCGTTTGGAATGTGAGTGCACCAATAACAGAATACAAAGCACTCATCTTGAGCCTCCAGAATCCATCGACCTCAAAGTTGGGGTTCGTTCTTAAAGTAATAGGTGACTCTAAAATCATTGTATGACATGTACATAATACTATACACTATGTGTCACTTAAGCTTAAAAGCTATCAACATGAGGTATGGCATTTAATTTCGTAATTTCAAGCATTCAATATTGTTTATGTTCCTAGAATACGTAATGTAGATGTTGATATATTAGTAAGTTCTGCTGCTAGGTTTTCACTGCTTAGGGATGGTTTTTCCATTGAGCTTCTTTGTAAGTCGTTCGTCCTTGATAATATCACTAATTTGTGCATTTTCAATGATGACCAACATATACTACATTTCATGGCAAATGATGATGTGTTCAAGGACGTATCCATTGAATAAGATGAGCATGACAAAACGTTGCAAGATGTGGATCGAGAAAGCAAAGAGAACCCCATGCCTAAGGGCGTGGTGTCACTAGAAAAGTTGTATGACCTGTAGAATAACTTATGAGGACTGGTAAACATAAAAAATCACAGTTCAACTCTGTCACACAAATAGATCAATCTTGGCACAAAAAATGATCAGAAGTTTTTCAATCTTGGTACTTGCATGCCTCAAGAGAGGTAAGATTTCATCCACCTTTTCAAGCAGTACCGAGATCTTTTTATGTGGACATACGATGATCTCAAAACTTATGATGCGAACAATCCAACATGTTATTTCGATTAAAGAAGGGGCCAAACATTTCTAAGAAAAGTTGTAGAAACTTCATTTGCCACTTGAGTCTTTGATTCAAAAAGAGTAAAGGACTTTTCGGGATGCTTGGATCATCCACAAAGTGTGACACTCAACGTGGGTTTCCAACTTGGTCCCAGTAAGGAAAAAATGCGAGGAAATACGCCTGTGTGTGGACTTTCAAAATGTTAATCGGGCCTTGGAAAAAGATAACTACCCAGTGCCGTTAATGGAATAGATTTTAAAGATAGTATTAGGGTTAGATATGTTTTCATTGCTTGATGGAATTTCAGGTTACAAGCAGGTTCTAGTGTTAGAAATTGATAGACTAAAAACAACTTTTCGAACGAAGTGTGACACATTTTCTTTGATAAGAATTCTATTTGGGATTGTTAATGTTGGTGAAATCTTCCAATGTGTGATGGACATCACATTTCATGGTTTGATTGGTCATAGAATAATGGTGTATCTTGATGATGTCATGGTTTTCTCGAAGAATAGATCCGACCAGTTGCGTCATTTGAAGCAAACTTTTGAGTGATGCTAAAAATATGGGATATCTCTTAATCCCAAGAAGAGCATTTTCGTAGTGTGTGAGGGTAATCCCTTGGGACATATCATTGCAAAAAGTTGGATTAAAGTGGATCCAGAAAGGTTCAAGGCCATCACACATATTCCTTTCACAATGAACAAGAAATCCATGTAGTCCTTTTTGGGGAACATAATTTTCTCCGCAAATTCATCTCTGACTATGCCCAGATAGTGAAACCCATGCATGAGATGGTGAACAAGGATGCAATATACAAATAGGATAAGAAGGAAAAGGGTGTATTTTTCTATATAAAGCAACCAATCGCAGAAACACCAACCCTCTACAACCCAAAATTCAACAAGGATTTCTTGCTCTACACCTTCACTTATGATACTTCTTTTTCTACCTTGCTTATGAAAAAATATGATCATAATAATGAGTGGCCTATATTCTTCATGAGCATAAGATTGCAAGTAACCAAGCTTAATTATCCCACCATTGATAAAAAAAGTTTATGTGGTTTACAAGGTGGTGAAACACTTCTGACCCTTTCTTTTGAAGAATCAATGTATTATCTTTGTCCCACACCCAGTAGTCAGATCGTTGTTTGTTCAACAAGGATTGGGTGAAAGAAGAGAAAATTGGATGACTGGTTTATAGGGATATGAATTCAAACCGGTTCACACTATCAAAGGTAATGTTCTATTTCAGCTAAGAGTAGAAGCAATGAATACACTAGAAGATTATTCATCTGGATGTGAGTAGGAGATTGAGATGCATAATGTGGAGCTCCCTCCCTCCAATAACATTCCAACCTCTTGGTACACAAATGTGTGACAATATCTTGAGCAAAATACTCTTAACTCTCATTTATCCACGTGACAAAAGAGGGAATTTAGATTGAAATCTCTATCTTATCAATTGGTACATGGAGTGCTTTTTATAAAACACCATAACGAAGTCCTGCTCGGATGCTTGGAAGAACCCTATTCATAAAAGGTGTTACATGACCTTCATGATGGACCAACCAAAGGGCTCTTTGCGAATGACACTATAGAAAATCCTGTAGATTCACAAGCTAATGCAATTTGCTAAAGCAAGAGACAAGAATCTATTTATACTCTTTACAACAGAAGTCCATAAACATCAAGCAAACAAAAATCATTAGAGGAAGAGAATCAAAGGCACATAACAAAATAAATATCTAGGGAAAGCCACAACTCAAAACCCCACTATCTGTTTTGTATTAATCCGGAAAGTCAAGATGAAATTACAATGCTTGTTCTCTCTAGAACAATCCCAACACTCAGCAAATTCAATCTCCAACTCATAATTAAGCTCAAGGCCAAAGATTAGCCTCTTCACAAGCTCTCCAAGCCTCTATTCCAATTCGTAATTCCTATGGAGGATAGCTTGTATTTAAAGGGAAATAAAGCCTCTAAAAACTACGCAATCCCTCAAGGGTCAACTCTTGAATGTATGCACTATCAATGCAACTCAGAAAAATCTAAAGCAAATAGTACACTATCCCTGCACTCTAGTATCAACTCGGTCTTTCTCAGAATCAACATGCATGAGTTTCTGATGAGTAAATATTCAGTTAACTAGAGTAGCACTGGGGGAGTTCATTAGTGACACCACTGGCTATTAACTCACTATTAGTTCTCTCAATCAATTTGAGAACTAATTTAACTAATCTGATTCATGAAACCAAGTCTTCTATTTTACAACTCACAATTAACTCACACTGGACTCCTACAAAGTAGGAGAACATACAGATGATTATAGAAATACTTCCAACTCGAATTCCTAAGTTAAGTAAGTTTAATAAACTTAATTAACTAATTTTAAGTTGTTATGAGAATATAATTAGAATTTAATTCACAATTTAATCAAGGACAAATTAAACTGGAATTTCTCGTTTCCATTTCTCAACACTCCCTCTCAACAAGAAAGGAATTTCAACTACCCCGATTCTGTCTCTGTTAAACTCAAATTTACATCTTGAAAATTCCTTTGTCAATAATTCAACATCTTGCTCCTCCATGGGAATGTAATCTAACGACATGATCTGCCTCAATACATAATCTTTGAGATGATGATACTGGATATCAATATTCTTGGAACGATCATGAAAGACTAGATTTTCTGACAGTTTGATACAACTCTGATTATCACAATAAATCACTGTTGGATATATCTACTAACAAAACAAACCATCCAAGATCTTACTCATCCAGATAGCCTCACATACTGCCTGACTTGCAACCATGTATTCTGCCTTTGTTGAACTAAGTGTAACCGATCTATGTTTTCTGTTGTACCAAGAAACTGCCGTGACCCAATACTAAAGGTCCCTCCTGATGTTCTCTTCTTGTCAGATGGACTCCCTGCCCAATCTGAATTGGTGAAACCTTGAAGCTTCCCTCTCTCTTTCTATATGTACCATAACCCAAACTGAGTAGTGCCTCTGAGGTATCTCAATACATGCTTTGTTTCCTTCCAATATAGCTTGGTAGGCCCGACCATCGCTTGACTAAGATGGTTTACTGCATAACACATATCTGGTCATGTGTTCCCCAAGTACATGAGTGAACCCACAAGCTACCTATAAACAATAGCTTCCACTACTTCCCCTAAAGTAGTGTCCTCCTTCTTCCAGTTACCAGCTAGAGGATTCTCCATGGGTTTACTTCTCTCCATGTGGAATCTCCTAAGTATCTTGTTGGCATACTTGCCCCGAGATACAAACAATAACCCATCTCCCTGCCATACCTCCATGCCAAGAAAGTAATGCATGAGCCCAATGTCCTTCATGATAAACTTTCTTGCAAGGTCCTCCTTGCAAGATTTGATGAGCTTCTCATCAGCTATCAGTATAAGATCATCTACATAAAGTACACTGATCAACAACTTACCTTCCACCACTATATGATACAGGTTCGCATCTGCTTCACTCTTCGTGAAGCCCAACCTAGTGAAGTAGCTATCTATCCTAGTGTACCAAGCGCAGGGTGCTTGCTTCAGCCCATAAAATGCTCTCTTGAGTTAGCACACATGTAACTCACGGTCCAAGGTCTCAAAACCTTTGGGCTGCTCTATGTACACCTCTTCCTTAATCATGCTATTGAGGAAGGTAGCCTTCACATCCATCTGATGGATCTTCCAACCAATTTGTGCTAATAGTTCCAAAAAAGATTTGATTGACGAGTACCTTGCAACAGGAGAAAAGGTATCATCATATTCAATCCCCTCTACCTGTGAAAAGCCAGGGTCCACAAATATAACCTTATGCTTCTCCACACTACCATCTGCAGCTTCCTTTACCTTGTAAAGCCAACGAGAGCTCACAGCTGACTTGTCCTCTGGTCTTGGGACCACATCCCAAACACTATTTTGAAATATGGAGTCATACTCCTCCACCATTGCATCAACCCAAATCAGCTGCTGCATTGCTTCTTGAAAAGAAGATGGCTCTGTCACAATGCATGCACCCATAAGTTCCATGTATCCAGTGTACCTCTCTGGTTACCTCCTCTGTCTGCGCTGAGAAGAGGGTGCTCCCATATTCTCTCATGCATAATCCAACAATTTGTTAGCCTCTCTAGTGCACTTTCTTCCCTCTCTAGAAGACTTTTTCTAAGTGAATGTATCCAATATCTGAACCTCTAGATATGGCTTCTCCACATCAATTTGAGGTCCCTCAACCTTAGGAGATGAAATCTCCTCATCTGCATGTAGCTCAAGCTCCCTCTCAAGGGATACTCGTATGTCCTTTTCCTCATCGAACTTGATATCCCTGTGAACCACTGTCATCTGACTAGTCAGCATGTGCACCTGATATTTGTGGGGTGTATCAGTGTACCCCACAAAGGTCCCTAACTCTTATGTTGGCTCAAGTTTATTCCATGCATCTTTGGTCACATGGAAATAAAATGATGACCCAAAATTCCTGAAGTGACCAACATTTGGCCTCTTACTGGAATAAGCCTCCTCTAGTGTCTTCATCTCAAGTATCCGATGTGGGCTATGGTTCTAAACATAAACTGTTGTGTTGCATACCTTATCCCACAAGTGTAGTGGTAAGCCCTGGTCATGTAACATTGTCCTAGCTGCCCCTACTATGCTTCTATTCTTCCTCTCAGCCACCCCATTTTGTTGATGGTTATGGGGTGCCATTAACTCTCATTTAATCCCTTCCACTGCACAAAAGTTCTTAAACTCATTTGAGACATCATCATCACCATTATCACTTCGTAGAGCTTTAACCTTCTTGCTTGAATCTTTCTCCAACAATGCTTTGAACTCATAAAACTTTGTGAAAGTTTGACCCTTTTTCCACATGAAAAATATCCAACATTTACGAGAATAAACATAAAAAAATATAACATAATACTTGTGTTTGGCCGTGGATGCTATCAAGAATGGTCCACACACATATGAATGGACTCTCTCTAGAATATAATCTACTCGACTTTCTCTGTCTCCAAAAGAATACTTGGTGTATTTTTCCAAAGTACACCCCTTAAATGTATCAACTTACTCAAGCGTACCTTTGGGAAGACTAGCAGATATTTGCTGGAATATCTTCAAAGCTCCATAATGCAAGTGGCCCAATCGCCTATACCACAACTCGCCAACATCTTGGCTTCAGATATTTTTTGCTTTTGAACTCAAAGCAGCACACTTCTCTACCTCCAGCTTATAGAGATTCTTCACATAGATCCCTATCTTCTTTACTTGACCTATGGCTATGTGTCAAAGGAACGCCTTTCCTTCTGAGAAGATCACATCATAGCCTCTATCCTCAAGCATGGCAACAAATACCAAGTTCTTCGTCAGTTCAGGTACATGCATAACATTCTTCAAGGTGAGTGGAGCCACATGCTCCCTCTGAAAAGTAATAGTGCCCACACCAGTAACACTATACTTATTGTCATCACCCATCTCGATATGCATCTTGAGATCTTTCTCCTCCAGTTCACTAAATAACTCTTTTTCGCAAGTCATGTGGAATGAAGCTCCATTTTCTAAGTACTAGACACTTCCCATCATTGAAGAGACCATGCATGCAATGAGGGAAAAGTCAAATTCGAATTGGGAGGCCAAAGCCTCACCCACCGCTCCTCTTGAGGGATTCTCCTTGGACTTATTAAATAGATATTTTGTAGCAAAGTGTCCCATCTTATGACAATGAAAACATTTAACTTTCATCATGTCCTTCTTCTTACCCCCATGATAAGAATCTGATTTGGGATTGGAAATTTTACCTTTCCCCTTCCTTGCCTTAATCACTAAGGCACAGTTTTGTTCATCACCAGTCTTTGATGAAGAGCCATCCCTCATGTTCCTCCTAATCTCATCATACATCAAATCTAACCATAGTCATTCCCAACTAGGCAGCTTCTCCTGACCATTGACAGAGTCCTAATAACTATGCCGACTCTTTGGGATTCCAAGAAGAGCAAGGCTCACCATATCCTCCTCTGCAACCATTATTCCAACACTTCCAAGTTCATCCCGATATTAAGTGAACTTGTTCAAGTATTTTGGAATCGTCTCTTCTTTCTCCATCTTGATTTTATGAAGTTTATCCTTCAGTGCCAACTTCCTTTGAACACTGCTATTATGATACAAGTTCGTCAATGTTTTCCACATAGCATGTGGGGTTTCCTTTTGATGGAGACTCAAGACAATATGATCTCAAACCCCTCAAGGATTATCCACCTTTCCTTCGCCACAAACTTCTTCCACTCAGACAAGTTCTATGCATCAGTAGCTACTGGCTTAGGAATTGCTTGTTCAAAAATTCCTTCAAGGCATTGTCCTCTAGCATAAACTCCATCCTTTGCCTCTAGGATATGAAATTTGAGCATCCTTTCGAGGCGTACTCAAGCCTCAACCCATGGAATGCCATATGTTGATCCTAAAGTATGTATTGCAAATTTGACTTTCGCCTGTGACCTAGAAACTCAAAAATTCAAAATCTCCTCTAGTATATTGTTCTTAGCTCCGACACCATGTAGAAAATCTTGTAGATTCACAAGCTAATGCAATTTTCTAAAGAAAGAGACAAGAATCTTCTTCTACTCTTTACAACGGAAGCCCATAAACATCGAGCAAACAATAATCAATAGAGGAAGAGAATCAAATGAACATAACACAATAAATATCCAGGGAAAGCCACAACTCAGAACCCCACTCTCTATTTTATATTAATCTGGTAAATCAAGATGAAATTACAATTCTTGTTCTCTCTAGAACAATCCCAGCACTCAACAAATTCAATCTCCAACTCATAAGAAAGCTCAAGGCCAAAGCTTAGCCTCTTCACAAGCTCTACAAGTCTCTATTCCAATGCATAATTCCGATGGAGGCTAGCTTGTATTTAAAGGGAAATAAAGCCTCTAAAAACTGCACAATCCCTCAAGGGCCAGTTCCTGAATGCATGCACTATCAATGCAACTCAGAAAAATCTTAAACAAATAGTAAATTGTCCCTGCACTCTAGTCTCAACTCGGTCTTTCTCAAAATCGACATGCATGAATTTCTTATGAGTAAATATTCATTTAATGAGAGTAGCACTGGTGGATTTCATTAGTGACACCACTGTTTGTTAACTCACTATTAGTTCTCTCAATCAGTTTGAGAAGTAATTTAATTGAACTGACTCAATTTCTATTCTACAGCTCATAATTAACTCACACTGGACTCCTAAAGTAGGGAGAACATACACAAGACGACATAAAGACTTCCAACTCGATTTTCCTAAGTTAAGTAAGTTTAATAAACTTAATTAACTAATTTTAAGTTGCTATGAGAATATAATTTGAATTTAATTCACATTTTAATTAAGGACAAATTAAACTAGAATTTCTTGTTTCCATTTCTCAACAGACACTACGACGCATAAAGTTATGTGGGACAATTTTATTGGCCCACACTTTTCAAATATGATCATGCTTATGCCAGCAAGTGTCTGGTTTGTTAGAAGTTTGCTGGCCAAGAAAAGAATTCAACCGCCCATTGCATCCTATTGTTGTGGAAGAACCATTTCAACAATGGGGCTTGGATGTTATCAGTGAAATCTTTCCACTCTCATTGAAGAAGGACCACTACATTCTCATTGCCACATATTACTTCACACGGTGGAAAAAAGTGCTTCCACTCAAGCAAGTGAATGATCAGTAAGTCATCAACTTCCTCGAACAAGATATCATTACCAGGTTTGGCATTCCGAATTCACTTGTTTTCAACAATGCAATGTATTTTTTTATTGTTAAAATTATATGATCTTGCATTAAAGAATGGCATCAGATTGAAAAAATCTTCTAATTACTACCCCCAAGGAAATGGTCTTGTTGAGTTTACTAATAAGAACCTTATTCATATTGTCAAAAAGATTTTTTTCTCTGAACAAGAGAACTAGCACTCTGCTTTGGTGAACACCCTATGGGATAAACATGTCATGCCTAAACCTTCTCTGAATATATATACTTACTTCCTGGTGTATGAAAAGGAAGCCATCCTACCCCCGATCATCTATTTTCCAGCCCTTCAAATTTCACAAGAATCTGAGGGTATGACATGCCTATTAGTTTAGAGTAGGATAAGCACCCTCCTCAAACTACAAGAAGAAAGGAAGAAAGATAAATATGTATATATTTTTTTCTCTCTATCAGAGTCGTATCAAGAGATGGTTTGACAAGAAGTATGCAGGGAAAAATGAATTTAGTGTGGGTGACCTGATCTTAAGGTGGGACAAATCCCACGAAGACAAAGGTAAACATACTAAGTTCCAATCCCTGTGGATCAGACCGTACACTGTGCCTGAGAACCTTGGCCATCACACATATCGTCTCCAATCTTTGGACATGAATACTAAATCTCTTCTTATTAATGGCCAAGATTTAAAACAATACTTTCAATAATGGCCTAGGGCTATGCCCTACCCTATGTACATAGTCTATTCTTTTGTATTTTCTTTTTTTCAGTCTCATGTCTCGGTTTCTTTCTGTTATATAAATAAGTGTCCTGTGTAAATGTGTTTTTTCGATTCATGGCATGTGGCTTCGTTAAAAAGAGTCTTGTGACACCATAACATTTGGCTAACCTTCGGTCCTTCTTCTTTGTCTTTGTTATATCTTTTGGTTGATAATGTTCTGACAGAAAATATGATCCTTGTGTAAGGAGATATTTGTGTTAAGCCACGATACTCGTGTCTATTCTAGAAACATTACACCTTCACTTTGTTCTTTATGTTTTAATGTTTCCATGCTAATCTAATTAGTAAAGAAGGACAAGGGGAAATATAAACAAGAAAATCAGTATCATGAGTTTTATATAAACCTTTCTGAAGGGACAACCTCCCATGCTATCAATAAGTCGGGATCCCTCTTCTGCCCATGAAATAAATAAGTTTCGATGCATAATTCTCTAAAAATAAGTAAATAAAGGGTGAAATAAGAGAAAGGATTCCCATGCAGGGAGGTGAGGCAAGAAACTCCACCAAGGTACTCTCCAGGCTCATTAGAAGCAGAGCAAATTTTGTGTCCCTGAAGTGACTATGTCAGGGTACTTTCTAGGACTACTGGCAGTAGAGCAACACTAGAGATGAAAAACTACACTCTGAATATCTACAACTCGTGAAATTCATTACCTTTGTCCCGATTCGAAACATTGTGATATAGCTAGATTTATGTGTGTGTTCAACCGAGAAAGGACAAAGGGAACTTAGTTTATTCACAAGGAAAGTGGGGAAACCAAACTAATTTGCACGATGAATCAATATTCCCCGAAAGAACTAGAACCTGCACAAAAGAATCAACTAAGGAAGAGAAACTGGAATTCTACCAATGTGTTGCAAAGTGTTTTTCCTACTATAACACCCTCCAAAATTTTGGCTTACATCCAAAGTTTGGAGCCTACTTTGACTTTGCATGCTGTCATCACAAGTATTAAGAGTCATTGCATGTGTTTTCTATAAGTTTTTTTGGTCCTACTTGTGAGAAAATCAAAGTGTCATATTCTAGCATGTTAAATGTTGCACATTTTATAGGAGCTAGTTTTGGTGTGTTTTAGGGGGTAATCCTTATGTAAATGAGTTGTTCTTATCACGAAAACATTTATCGCATTCATTTCCAAAGTTTCAAGCTCTGTTGCACAAGTGTCTTCGCTGTCGTTGTTAAGTGTATCTTTGGTGCTGCACTTAGTGTAGGTCATCGCAAGTTGCCACATTAAGGAAGAGCATGTTGTTCATGTGTTTTGAGTGTTCCACCGTAAAGTAATCTAAGTGTCTAATCATGTTCAAGTTTTTCTCTTGTTCAACCTAATCTCACTAATTCAACACTTAGTCAAAACTAGGAAACTCCCTGACCGGGCCACTCAGTCTGATTCATCCATCTTGGACTACACATTACTCAATCTCAGTTATTAAGAAGCAACCTTGTCTCTTGGCACAATGCAATGCATAGTCTCTACCTCCTAGAACTACGCACTGCACAATCTTAGTGCTCAAGCCCATCCCTTGAGCTCCATAACTGCACAATCTTTCCCTCTAGCCAAGCCTAAACTTTGCATTCCCGAGTATTAGTACTCAAGCCTCAACATTGAGCTCCTGAACTATGTAATTGCAAAATCTCTTGGCCTCCTGTCCTTCCAAAGCTGCGCAATGGGAAAACTTAGTGCTCAAGCCCTCAACTTGGTGTCTTGAACCCCTCAACTATGCAATTGTTAAGCCAGTCCAGCCTGAACTACACATTGCGTAGTCTCAAGGCTCAATCCTCACCCTTGACTACTTGAGCAGTGCAACTATACAGTGCTTGAGCCTCTCTCTCAGCCTACTACCCAGTTCCAACTTAGTTAATGGATCATCATGCTGTATCTTAGACTAGCAGTTTATTCAACGGTTGTCATCTTATCAAGAGCGAATTGTAGACACAAGTATTCTATCATGATATGACATGATGATGATAAAGGATATAGAGAAGGAGGCCATGCTAGAAGACACCTCTGTAGCTACAAGTACAAGTTGATCAATCAAGAGGAAGCAAAGAGACATAAGATTGCGACAACTTGAGATCTAGATGACACTGAACATTCCTCATCTCTAATCCATATGAAGGTGGAAGAAGATATTATGTTGAATCTTTAATAAGACATAAAGCAAGAAACAACAAAGAATGGCTTAACATTTCCATGCCATCAGTGTCATGTCATTTCATGTCATGAGTCATTATGTGCCACATCATTTTGTGGTTTATGTTATTCAATATTGGAATTAAGTGGAAGCCCAAAAGACGTACATAATGTGAAGAGTCATGTAAGAGTCAAAAATTCATAGGGAAGTCAAACAATCATGAGGGTAGTCTATGAGTCACAAGGGAGATGAAGGATCACCCGATTTTTTTATATATATGTCGTCATTGTACAAGCAAAGGACTTTTCACCTTGGCTTCTCCCATAAAGCATCAAAGAGATAAAGTTAGTACTTTTGGGGAGTAAGTAGTGGCTCTAATGCTCCACTATTGGAGAAGGTGATGTTCGTTCTATTCATGTATCTTGGGACTTTTAATTAATACTCAAAGCGTGATGGCCAAATTTTTTTTCATGCATGGATTATGAATGTTTGTAAGACCATTTTTCAATGTTTATGATTCATATTTGTTTTCACTTGTACTAAAGTAGTTTAACTATTTCAATTATTTTAGTGCTTATCATCATCAAACCAATACCCATCATTGTGTCAGGCTCATCAAAATATTTCTAACGATATAAATTTTACCCCATTTTAAGTTACAAATCAAAAGTTATGGCCATTTTAAGTTTGGCCCATTAACTCCTGCCAACTCATCAGTGTTAACCACACAATGCCCATGCATTTCCCATGTGATCACCCCACCACTCCTATATGAGTCCATGTGGAATGGTGGAATCACATGTTGATTTTAGTGTAGCTGAGGTTAGTCCCCATCGCCGCAACTGGTGAACACCCTAATCGAGTTTGCATTGCCGACCCCTAACCTGGCTGACTGTAGATTCACCTAGGCCTCGACCAAGATGGACCCAAACTTCTCCTAAAATTTGTATCTAGGACGACTCACTCACTGCCAACTTGGCCATCTCCTGACTCAGTCTTATCCCTAATTTGCAAGGATTCTTGGAATTTAGAAGATTTTTTCTTAAATCTTACAGTTCACCCTCAGGGTTGCGAATTTTTGCCTGAATGCATAAGAAATTATTTTTGAATTGGTTTTAAAAAGTATCGAGCCAAATTAAATTATGCCCAAGCAGTATCCAACCTACCATAGCCACAAGGATTCAAACATTATGCCTTCGCCATCAACTTTGCTTGTTCAAGTGCATAACAAATGCCTATTCCCCATAATTGACTGAGTCATTATTAAAACATTAGACCATTGCATTTACCCATTAATACATGCAGGTATCACACATATAAATCTAAACCAAAAGGTTACAAGGAAGCTCAAGTAGCTCCCAATTCACTTATACACAATTGTACATCTAAATTCATTCATTCATAACAACTCAACATACACTAAGCATAGTAATATAAATAAGATCAATACATTCCAAGAGACCATGTTCATTGATTTAGTGAACTAACATCATAAGAACAAAGAACATAAGTAAACACTTATCTTACAATAAAGTATGGCAACTGAGATTGAGACTTTAGTTCTCCACCAAACCTTAGATTGACCTAAATTGAAGCCTTTCTTGTTGCCAATAACCCCTAAACTAAATTTTATAACTTGAGGAAGAGTTCTCAAAGGAATAAAACCAACGCTATTATTTGAAATAGGGACTAAAAAGGCCAATCCACTTCCACCCACTAGCTAATCAAGAAGTCGAGCTAAAACAAGGAATTCAAAGGCTACACCACCTCCACCCACCAACTAATCAGAAAATTGAGTTGAGAGAGGGAATCTAGATGCTACACGACCTCCACTCACCAGCTAAGTAAAGGAATCTAGATATGTCACTATCTCCACCCTCACAACTAAGTCAAGGAATCCAAATATATCACCATCTCCACCCTTGTAATCCAGACAAAAAATCTTCAATGAGTCCACCCAAAACTAGGAAATCAGAGTTCCCTATATGTAATTGCTTGCCTAAAAACTAATTTTAGCTAGACATTGTGGAAACTATTTTGCCAAGATTCTAAAGGAACAGGGCCTCCACCCATTTTGGGAATCTAGAGAGCCTTTGAGCTTCACCCAAGAGGAATGCAATGAACCATCTACCTTCAAAACCAAAAATTCCTCCTCTAGAAGTCCTACTAAAGAACTAATGCAGGTTGTTGTAGCCTCCTTTCCTCCATGCAACTCTCATAGTTTTTCCAAATCTTTCTTTCTTGAGCTATCATTGCCTCCTCTATATTGCATGTTTCCTTCTTTTTCCTTTTTCTTTCATCCTCTTCCTCGTCCATTTTCCTCCTTTTCTTGAGAAGTATTCTTTGTGGCCTTCCACCACCATTGTTGCAACTATACACCAGTGGCATGGTTTTGAATCTAACCAGTGCAACCTCCTTGCTATCATAGCCCACCATATTTTAGGTTTTGTCCTCTTTTCCTCGCATATTTTTCCAATAGAGGTATGGTTATCATCCTTTCTTTCTCTAGTTTAAGTCAATGTACATTCAACTCATTTAAGGCACACTAGTCAACTTCCCATGACTAGCATTAATAACTAATTTCCTCCAACTTCCCAAGCAATCTCCCTCCCCATGATTTGAAATTTGTGTCCCAATATCTCAACTAGATTTAATTTTACCAAAATGTTTACATTATTTACAATAGTGGAATCTTCTAGGGGCTATCACATAACCCACCTCCTTGGAGGAACATTGTCCTTGGTGTTCTATACCTGAACACATTTATAACCATGCTTTATACTAAGAACAAAACCATTGTGAGCTTTATATACTCAACTTCGTAAATAATTTACAAAAATATTTACATTTGCTTAGTCAACAAACAAAAATGGATATGTTTCCCACATATGATCAAACATCTACCATGTGGCTTCCTCGAGTCCAAAGTGCCTCCATTGCACTTTTACTTAATCTATTACTCGATTCCAAAGCATGAGTTTCTTTTGATATAAGATGTATAGAGGATCCATCTAGAACTCTTCCTCTAGTTCTACCTATAACACCGACTAATTAGCCACATGATTAACATCTTGTACATAAGTTTTTAGTAAAGAAACATGAAAAACATTATGAACTTCATTGTTTGTGGTAAGGCCAACCTATAGGCCAGTAGCCCTATCCTTTCAAGCACTTGAAATGGCCCACAGAATCGTTGTGCCATCTTGGCACATGACATAATTTTAGAGAGCTTATCTTGGGTCTAATTTGTAAGTAAACACGATCTCCCACTTTAAATTCCTTATGCACTGCATGGTAGTTTTCATAAATCTTTTTCCTATCATGAGCCACCTTTCTATTTTGTCTTATGGTCACCATTTCTTGCTCCATTTCCTTGAGCATATCAGGCCCAATGAGGACCCTATTCACTAGATCACTCCAATTGATAGGAGTATTACATTTTCTCCCATAACGAGCCTCAAATGGACTCATCCTTATTGACTCATGATACCCATTGTGGTAGGAAAATTAAATTAGTGGACAAAACTCCTCCCACTTCCTTGACGGGTGCATTAAGTACATTTGAAGCATGTCTTATAATATTCTATTTATCCTTTCTGTATGCCCATTCATTTGTGGATGATATGTTGTGTTAAATTCCAACTCTGTCCCTATGACAACAAACAATTCCTTTCAAAACTTTGAAGTAAACTTTACATCTCGATCTGACATGATTTTCTTGGGTACTCCATGCAATCTCATGACCTTAATTATGAATACTTGGGCTACATCACTTGTTATATAAGTCAATTTAACAACCACAAAGTGATCAACCTTGCTCAATTTTTCTACCACGACCATGATGGTATCATGTTGCTTGGTTGTCCATGGCTACCTTATGATAAAATCCATGGATATTACTTCCAATTTCCACTCCAGAATGGGGATATGTTGTAATAGTCCAGTTGGGTGTTAGCACTCAACCTTCACTTGTTGACATTCAATGCATTTAGAAATAAAATCAACCACTTCCTTTTTTAAATTAGGCCAATAATAAAACTTCTTAATAATTTTTAGCATCTTTTGGTAATCTTGGTGACCAGGTTATGACTTTGTATGAAATTATTTTAGTAGAAGCTTCTTCAAGTTGCTCTCATTTGGCACATAATTTATTTTTCTTTTTTTGAATCTGATAAGTCCATCCTTCATGTGATGAAATTTCTTTTATTTCTCATATTTAGACTCTTGATGTATCTTTTCTTTTATTTTTTTGATATTTTTCATCTTGTTGCCCTCCTATTTTAATTATTTCTTTGATATCAGCCCCACGGGAACTAATGGATGTAACATTAGCTAATTGAAATCGCCTAATGAGCACATCAACAACTCAATTTTCCTTCCATTTAATGTATTTAATTTTGAAATCAAACTCACTAATTAAAGCCAATCATCTAGCTTGTATGTCATTTAATTTTGGTTGATCAAATAAACATTTCATACCTCCATGATTTGTTATCAATATGAATTTTCTTCCAAGGAGATAATCTCTCCAAATTTTTAAAGCATGAACAATAGCAACAACTTCTAAATTACGAGTCACATAATTTTTCTCATGCTCATTTAGCTTATTTGATTCATAACACACCACTTGCCCTTCCTACATCAAGATTCCACCAAGTCCCTCCTTCTAGGCATTTGTGTAAACCACAAATTCCTTGTCTAGTCTTTCTATTCTCAACATTGGTGCATCGATTAGTAAATTCTTTAGTTGCTTGAAGCTTGTAGCACATTCAACTGTCCATTCAAATTTCTTCCCCTTCTTTTGCATTGTTGTGATTGAATAACCAATATTGGAGAAGAGTTTGATGAATATTTTGTAATAACCTACCAAACCCATAAATGATATTACTTCAGCAAAATTCTTTGGTGTTGGCCATTCCATAATGGATTTAATCTTCTATAGGTCAACAACCCTCCCTCCTTTGATATGTTATGTCCCAAATACTAAATTTGAGATTGAAAAAACTTAGGTTTGCTGAAATTTGCATATAAATTGTGTTCTCTTCACGGTTGTAACATTGTAGCTAGGTTCCCTCCATGCTCCTACTTGTTTTTTGAATAAAACAAAACATCATCAACAAATACCAATACAAATTTGTCCAAGAGTGGACTCAATACATTGTTCATCAAGCACATCAAGGTTGTTGGTGCATTAGTAAGTCCAAAAGGGACAACCATAACTGCATAATGGCCATAATTTTTCCGTAAAGTGCTTTTATGGATGTCTTCATCCCTGATACGCACCTGGTGATATCCTAACCTCAAGTCGATTTTTGAGAATATTGTTGCTCCCCATAATTGATAAAAAAAAAGTGATCAATTCACGGTAAAGGGTATATGTTCTTTATGATAGCTTTATTGAGCTACCTATAATCTATACATAGTCTAAGTGTGCCATCCTTCTTCTTTAAAAATAAAAATGGCGCTCCCCATGGCGACGCACTTGGCCTGATGTACCCCTTGTCTAAAATTTCCTTGAGCTGCAACTTCAACTCCTTGATCTTTGGAGTATTCATTTGATACGAAGCTTTAGATGTTGGTGTTTTTCTTGACAATAACTCTATGGAGAAGTCCACTTTCCTATGTGGAGGTAATCCAAGGATCTCCTTTGGAAATACATCTTCATATTGTTTTAAAACTGGGTGCTCCAACAAATTATTTCCACTATCATTCTTAGAATTATTGATCACTTAAAAAACAAATAACTCAAATCCTTTTCGAAAACTCCTCTTGACCTGTATCACTGTCACCATGCAAACCGATGTGTATTTTATTTTATCTTTCAACCACATCTTTCACCCTTCTCACTAAGGTATTCAATTTATTTCTCAAAACAATCGATCTTGGTTCTATCTCGGGCCAAAGAATCCATGACAAGAAGTGCATCATATGATCCCAATGAAAATAGATTAAAATAATTTGTTATATTCATGTCTTTTAGCATCAAAGGGCGTGATTCAATAATATGTTCTAGTCTTCTTTTAGTCCTTGTGGCTAGCTAAACTAACCATGATTCTTTGTGTTCCTTTCTATCCAAATTGCACCTTTCCACGATCGTCTGATTGATATAACTAAAATTCGAACCAGGGTCAATCAAAATCAAAATACTTTGATCATGAAGCAAACCTTCCTTCTCAATAATCACTGCATGGTGATCATCTTGTCGATTTTCTACTGCTATGTAAATTCTTGGCACATTATGGGCCACATCCCTAACTATATCAACTTCCTGAACATTGTACAACCTTGAACCATCATTCTTGCGATATGGGCTATCCCTCTCTAGGTGATTATCCCCACAAATCCAACATTTTATCGGTTCCCCTATGTGGCTCCTAATTTCCTCCCCTGTAACTTGATTAAATCGGCCTTTGTTGGTAGTGCTAAGTCTCTCTTTATTTTCTCGATTGGTTGGAGCCGTGTTCACTCCTTTGATTGTGGGTGGATACTTTACAATATTCTGCCCTGCTCCTTTGAATTTAAAATTTCCCTTTGATTTCCAATCTACCCTATACTAGGGCCTGTGCTTAGCTTGCTTGTAGTAGTGCTTTAATTTTCTAACTTCATCTTCAAGAGTTTGTGGTCCACGAAACCCAATTTGGTCTTTAAATTCCTATGGAAAACCGTTGATGTACCTCTGATTTTTTTCCTTTTCATCCTTGAGGTAGGGGACATACCTTATCAACTCTATTTTTTTTGTGTATCCATCATCTAATTGATACCCCATCTTGAGCTCATAAACTCCTTAGCTTTGTTGTTATAATACCTTTATGCAAGGTACTTTTCTTTGAAATAATTCTCAAATTATTTCTAAGACAAATATTCCTCCCCAATATTCTTCACATTCTTCAAATCTTCCTGCCAAAATTTTCCACCATGGCTTTTATATTCTCAGAGTAACTATGAACTTTTAAGAACTTCCTCATCCCAAATAGCCATGCTTTTCATCCTCTATTCTCTTTAATTCACTAACAAATGTAGGATGTTTATCCTTCCTAAATTCCATTTTCATGCAATTGCCTTCTCTTCTTCTCTAGTGATGGTGCCTTCTAGTAGTTTCATCAGAATGTTGCTCATAATTAACTATCCCCTTTTCAGGAGTGTTCAATGGGGAACCTCCCCCACTGTGTCCTCACTAGATGGTTGATGCTTCTTCCCGACTCTACTACCCTCAACATCAACAATCCTCCTTTCTTTTCTTCCATGCCTCGAAGAACTTTGTTTGAGCTTAAAAACATCTCCGAGCTCATTTTTCCTTTGCCTCTACAAATATTATAGACTGTGCAATATCACTACATTAGTTTATGCTTTTCTTTCCTATTTCCTAACAATCCTCTCACTGTCATCCTTACAACTCCTTAGTTCAGCCCCTAAGGCTTCTCAGGTGTCCATATAGTTAGGAGAGCTTATCTCTCCTATTTTCTCGATTGATTCCTCTTCCTCATGTCCATGATGTGACCTGTCAGTGCTATATTGCATCATTTTTCAGCTCATGTTTTTTGTGTCCCTCTAGGTTCCCTTGTGTGTTCTCAAACATACATAGATTTTATCCAACATTAATTAACAATGAACACACATGCATCATAATCCTTTGTCCCTTTCCATAATCCCACGGTTGTATATATGTCTAAAACATAAAAAACAAGTTAGTTCATTTGTAAAAAAGTTATGTCAAAATCAATATTGACATACTATATGTATATATCACAAGTAAATACATCAAACGACACATATCATCAATCCTCATGAAAATTTTCCTTCATAGCATGTTCTAACACCTATCACATTGTTCTAGAGCCCTATCATACTTTCAAAGGTTCAGTGTTGAACCTTCCACTTTGATATTTTGTAATAGAACTCCAATTTTATTCCCAAAGGTTTAGTGTTTAACCTTTATCTCTAATACCATTCTGTAACACTCCCTTCCATCCCCCTTGGACTCTCCAAGGCCCATGAGAGGTGTGACTTATATTTAACCGAACCTCCATGTCCCTATCGTGTAAATGGAGTCACAGAACTCCTTTTACAGCTACTTTGAAGCTAAAACTAATATGGTCATCGTGTCAAGATCATCGAGACCTTTCCAACCATATAAATTTTATCCCAATTTAACTTACAGATCAAAAGTTATGGCCATTTTAAGTTTGGCCCATTAAGTCTTGCCACCTCATTAGTGTCTACGATGCGACACCCACATGGTATTCTACGTGGTCACTCCACAATGTTATAAAATTATATATTACAGAGCAATGGAACACATAAAATATTGCAGAAATATAAACACAGAAAATGCATAAAACAAGAGAGACACAGATATACGTGGTTCACCCAGTTTGCGCTACGTCCACCCCGAACAGCCAATCCTTCCTTTCTATTATCTAGCAAAATGAAGAGACACAACCTACAACGAATCTGTTGTAATATCCTCTGTTTTCTCTCATAGCCTCACCTCTATGTTTCTCACACACAGAATACACATCTATTACACAACCTCAAATATAATGCCCTCATACAAAGAGAGGGGTTGCCTTCTAGGGCAAAAAACCCTAATCTAAACATAAGTTCTACTATCAGATCATTTTCCTATTGAACGGCCCAGATTGACTAGAAATTACTATACTTTACAAGGCAATTTTACATTTGTTTTTAGCTTCGGGGGCGCTGCCCCCAAGCCCCCACCGAGGGACCACTGGCCCTCGGACCCCCCAGCCAGGGGGGACAAGTCCCCCCCGCACCCCCCACGTGGAGGGGTGTACAGACTTCCTGGGATATACATCCAGCTAAAACAAATACCTTTGAACAATCATGCTCCACACACAACACACAACTCTTGGATGAATCCACGTGGAATGGTGGAATCATACATTGATTTTAGTGTAGTCAGGGTCAGGCCCCATCGCCACAATAAATGAACACCCTTACTTAGTCCCGATTGCCAACCCCCAACATAAATGACTCCAAACTCACCTGGGCACCAACCAACTAAGACCTAAAATTCTCCTGAATGCCACCTCTAGGATGACTCATCGATCACCAACCTGGCTAACTCCCGACCCAAGCTTGGCCCTGATTTGCAAGGATTCTCATACTTAGAATATTTTTTTTGTAAATATTACATTTCACACCCAGACTTGCGAAATTTTGCTTGAATGTGGTGGTAAGTATTTTTGCCTTGGTTTTAAGAAGTCAGGGGCCAAATTCAATTATGCCTAGGCTATCTCCAGCCTACCATAGCTACAAGGATTCAAACATTATGCCTTTGAAATCACCTTTTCTTGTTGAAGGGCATAGTGAATAGTTACTCCCCAAAATTCACTAAGCCATTACTAAAATCTCAGACCATTGTATTTACCCATTAATACACACATGTAACAAACATATAAATGTAAACCATAATGTTACAAGGAATCTCAACCAATTCCTATTTCACTTATACATAGTTGTTCATCTAAGTTGATTAATTCATAACAACTCAACATACACAGAGCATAGTAATATAAATAACATCAATACAAGCCAAGATACCACATTCATTGCTTTAGTGAACTAACATCACAAGAACAGAGAACATAAGTAAACACTTATCTTATAAGGAAGTATGTCAACTGAGATTAGGCCTTCAACTCTCCATCCAACCTTCTATTGGTCTGCATTGCAACCTTTCTTGCAACCAATCGCCCCCAAGCCAGATTTAGAGCTTAAGGAAAAGTACTCAAAGGAATCAAACCAATGTTGCTAGCTGAAATAGGGAATCCAAAGTTCAATCCACGTCCACCCACCAACTAATTAGGAAGTTAAGCTGAAATGAGGAATCGAAAGGCTACACCACCTCCACCCACCAGCTAAGCAAAGGAATCCAGAGATGTCACCATCTCCATCCTCATTACCAAATCATGGAATCCAAAGATATCCATGGAAAATTTTAGGGGCTAATATAAGCAGGTGGGCTAATTTTCCACGATTTTTCCAAACAAAAGATTCGCCAATTTCTATTTTTTATAAAAAAGGTTCACCCAAACTTTACAATAAAAAAATATTTTACCTTAAAAATCAACAACATTATATAGGGACTACATAAAAAATCATTATAAATATGAATAATTTTATAAATATATCAATAAACATTTTATAGTTTGCATATTAAGGACTAGTGAGATTCACCAATGTTTTTAAAATTCAAGATAATTTTCCATCCTTAAAATTTTCCTTGAAGATATCACCATCTCCAACCTTATAACCTAGGAAATAATTCTTCATCAACTCCGCCCAAAATCGAGAATCCATAGTTTACTAAATGTAATAGATGGACTAAAAACCAAGATTAGGTGTACACTCTTTACTATGAATCCAAAGGAACAGGACCTCCACCCAAACCCAGAATCTAGAGAGCCTTTGACCTTCACACAAGAGGAACCCATTGAACCATATACCTCTACTTAAAAACCAAAAAAGTCTCCTCTAGTAAGCCCACTAGAGAACCACTATGGGTGCTTGTAGCCTCCTTTCCTCCATACAATGCTCATATTTTTTATAGCTCTTTCTTTCTCGAGCTATTGTCACCTCCTCTCCATTGTGTGCTTCCTTATTTTTCCTTGTTCTATTATCCTCTTCCTTGTTCATTATCCTTGTTTTCTTGAGAATTATTCTATGCGTCCTTCCACCATCACTTTTGCAAGCATATACGAGTGGTGTGGTTGTGCGCCTGACCAATGCAACCTCCTTTCCAGTGCAACCCACCATCATTAAGTTTTTGTCCTCTTTCCCTTGTATATTTTTCTAAGAGAGGTATGGTTCTCGTCCTTTATTTCTCCAACTAAAGTTATTGTACAATCAGCTCATTTAAGGAACATCAATCATCTTCTCACGACAAGCATTAATAATCGACTTCCTCCAACTTCATAAGAAAACTCCCTCCCTAAGCTCTAAAATCCATGTCCTAATATCTCAGCTAGTTTTAATTTTACAAAATAGTTACATTATTTAGAATGGGGTAATTTTACAAGGGCTAACACAAAAGCTATAGTGGAAGTGTTTAGAATCAACCCCGTGTCACACAAATACAAAAACCACCCTGTTTCTAATTCCTCAAATTGTTGAAAAAAACTAACTTTTCATATAAAATTTTGCTTTTCTCAAATTTTGGATATAGAATATCACTTTTCTTATTACAATATACTTAGAAACAAATCACCCAAAACAATTTTATTTTTTTTGCTCTTTCACAATCTTTTTTTTCCTATGGAAAAATCAATTTTCATTAAGTTATAAAAAATTACATGTTGAAGATGTTGATATCATATGATGTATTAGTGGTCTAAGCTGTTGGGTTGTGTTATATTCTTTCCATGACTATCCCCAATAGTTAAATCCGGCGGTTAGAGGGGGGGCAGAGTCCCCCTTTTGTTGCGCAGGGCGCATCGGGGGGGTCATTTCGCCCCCCCTGTCGGGGGGCAGTACCCCCCCTCTATAGGGTCTGGGGCAGCGGCCCGGGGAATTTTTTTTTACCCTATATTAGGTGGGCAGACCTACCTATGGTTTCGTGCATGGATTTCACACATGGTTTTGGGTGCGATGGTTTTCGGTCCATGGTATTTTGTAGATCCGGTCAAGGGAACTATAATTATGTTCTAATCCAGGATTAATGGATTGGGGTTTATGGATGCTTCAGCATGTATATATATGTATTGTAACATTGAAAGGAACATAATGAAAAATCAATTTGGTAGTCTCGGTTTTGGGATCTAGGGGAAAATGTTTGTGTATATTTGTTTTATGTGTTATGCTCTTGCCATTATTTATTTTCTGTTTTTAGAATTTGTATGTAGGGAATTTATGTACAGTGTTAAAACCTACATTTGGTATCAGAGTTGCTTTGGCTTCAAGGGGATGCCTTTGCTGCTGAGGGGTTTTGCTAGGCCCTGTGGTAGACCCTGTTCAGTGGGAGATATGTGAGATCGATTCTTGTGTGAAAGAATATGGCGAGCAGTGGAAAGATAGAGATCGAGAAATTTAATGGCCAGAGTTCTGAGTTGTGGAAACTCAAGATGGAGGATCTGTTGGTGGATAAAGATCAGTGAATCGTAGTAGATCTGGATACTAAACCAACGACAATGTCTGATGAAGACTGGAAGAAGTTGGATCAGAAGGGAAAGGGCACAATACGATTATGTATATCAGATTCAGTATTATTGAATGTATCAGGGCAAGCTACGGTGAAGGATTTGTGGAACAAGTTAGGGACTTTGTACCAATCTAAGTCTCCAGTGAATAAACTGTTCCTACAGAAAAATCTGTATAACCCAAGGATGAAAGATAGAGACTCAGTGATAGAGCATTTGAACCCATTTAAATTGTGGTAAGCCAGTTATTATCTGTTGATATTAAAATTTCAGATGAAGATAAGTGCATTAGTTTGTTGTGTTCTCTACCAGATTCGTGGGATAGTCTGGTTGTTGCAATAGGTAGCAATGCAACTGCCTTGCAGTTTGATGAAATAGTCTCATCCTTGCTGATGGAGGAGATGAGATGGAAAAATATGGAGAGCCAGAATGGCGATGCCTTATCTGTACGAGGACGGTCCTAGAACAGAAACAAAAATAAGTCTTCGAGTGGGAGATATAAATCTAGAAGGAGGTCTAAATCTCCAGGAAAACCTATAAAGGTGTGTTGGAAATGCGGAAAGGAAGGGCACTACAAAAGGGTATGTAAATCTAAATATCCTGAGAAAGGAAAGGGATCTGATGATGATCCTTCTACAAAGGAAAAAACCACCTCAGATGAAGGTGGGGATGAGTACTTGTTTTCTTCTTCAAGTATACATGTAGATCACGAGGCATGGTTGATTGACTTAGGTGTGTCCTTTCACTTCACTTTCCACAGAGAGTGGTTCTACAAGTATGAGAAATATGATGGTGGTGATGTTTTATTGGGGGATGATAGTAAGGCTAGAATCATTGGTCACAGAAAAGTCAAGTTGAAGTTGCAAGGTGGAAGGATTAGAACATTTTCGGGTGTTCTACATATTCCTGCATTAGCCAGAAATTTGATTTCATTAAGAAATATGGATGATGTAGGTGTAAAAACAATGTTCGAGAAAGATATCTACAAGATGGTTCGGGGAGCACTGGTATTGATGTGGGGAGTTCATATTGGAACTCTATAAAATATGCAAGGTAACACTATTATTGATGGGTGCAACAGTTCTATGGTTCTTGAAAGTGGAGCAGAAAATCTAGTGGTCTCCGGAGAAAATACCATGCTATGGCATCAAAGGCTTAGACATATTGGAGAGAAGGGCCTTCAAATACTTCATGGTAAAGGTATGGTAGAAGGTATGTCTAATAGCTCTATGGATCTTGATTTCTGTGAAAATTATGTATATGGGAAGCAGAATCAGGTGAGTTTCCCCTCTTGTGATAAGAGGGCGAAACATATACTAGAGCTTGTGCACAATCATGTGTTTGGACCTGTTTCGGTTCCATCACTGGATATTCTGTGTACTATGTGTCATTTATAGATGACTTCTCAAGGAATACATGGATATATTTCCTCAAGAATAAATTTGAAGTCTTTGACAGGTTTAAAGAATTTAAGGCTCTAGTGGAAAACTAGATAGAGAAGAAGATAAACGTTTTGAGGACTGATAACGGTGGAGAGTTTTGCAAGAAGGAATTTGAAGAATTCTGTAAGAAGTGTGGTATAGCATGGCAGAAGAATACTCCATACACACATGTGAAAAATGGATATGTAGAAAGAATGAACAAGATGTTGATGGAAAGGGAAAGAAGCATGCTCAATGGTTCTGGGTTAGGACAAGCATTCTAGGTAGATGTGGTGGAGACTGCATGTTACCTGGTCAACAAATCACCTTCATCAACGTTGGAGGATAAGACTCCACAGGAGGTATGGACTGGTAAGAAACCCTCTCTTTCACATCTAAGGGTATTTGGATGTGATGCATATGTACATGTTCCAAGGGAGAAAAGAACAAAGTTGGATAATAAATATGAAAAGTGCATCTTTATTGGGTATAAGGATGGTTTAAAAGGTTATAAGATCTAGAGCCCAGTAACAAGGAACGTTGTGTATGGCTGAGATGTGGTGTTTAGAGAGGTGAAATATGTTATTAAACATGAAGTCCTACCAAAGGAACCTGAGAAGATAGAGTTTGAGCTAAAGGAGGAAGAATTAGACTTTACAACATAAGAGGAATCAGAAGATGAAGAGCCACAAACTCCAGTTGTGAGAAGATTAGTTCGAGAAAGAAGGCAACCCAAAAGGTATAGTCCATCTGCTTTCTGTTCAACTTTTTCTTTATCTATTATTGATGATGATCCCAAAACTATGAAGGAAGAAGTAGATTCAGAGGATGGAAAACTCTGGAAAGAGGCCATGGTTGATGAAATGGCATCTTTACACAAAAATGAGGCTTGGGATTTGGTGGAGTTGCTAGCTGGAAGGAAACCCATTGGCATCAAATGGGTGTTCAAGAAGAAGATGAATGTAGAAGGAAAGGTGGAGAAATACAAAGCTCAGTTGGTAGCAAAAGGTTATTCCCAGGTGTCGGGAATTGATTTTGGTGATATTTTTGCTCCTACTACCAAGGTAGCTTCTATTAGATTACTTTTATCTATTGCTACTACTTTTTATTTTGAGGTAGAACAGATGGATGTGAAGACAACATTTCTTCACGAGGATCTGGAAGAAGAGATCTATGTGAAGCAACCTAAAGACTTTGCGGTGAAGGGTAAGAAATAACTGGTATGCAAGTCAAAAAAGTCTATGTATGGGTTAAGACAGTCACCAAGGGTGTGGTATCAAAAATTTGATACATTTATTCAAGGACTTGGCTTCATTAGAAGAAAAGCAGATCACCATGTGTATATTAAATTTACTAGTGACCATGTTATTTATCTGGTCTTGTATGTGGATGATATGTTGCTGGTTGGAAATGACAAAGAAATTGTTATCTCAAAATCATGCACTGGAAGGCTGCAGACCAGGCTTAACTTCAAGTAACTATTTCAAACCAGACTTTGGCCAAAGCTTAGCCTCTTTAGCCTGAGAGGGCTCTCTCAAAGATTATTACTGTTGACCTATGACAAGATGGCTAACTCTTGTATGATACAATGAACAAGTATGCTGGCTGGACAAAATATTAACTTGATACCCATTGGGCTTATGGAGTCACTTATACCTCAGTAAACAACAGCACTATCTTTTCATAGAAATCAGGGCACTTTACATCTAAATGTTCAAACATAACTCACATGAAACTACAGTTTGCAAAGGCATACAGGAAGTCAGAGCATTATCAATGAATTCTGAGTGATTATGCATTTGTAAAATTGTTTAAAGAACATTAAAGAAATATACCATCACACATTTGAACAAGAAGATCCATTGTGAATTCCTGAGAAGAAAAGCAGTCATTTGCATTACTGAAATTCTGTTCATACATAAGCTAAAACAGTCTTCTGTTTTTTATAAAATATCCAACCCTTGTTACAAAGATGATTCAGCTATATATAGAAACATGACTCTAACTACTTTGAGCTTCCTCCTCTAGCATGAGGGGAGCTCGATGACTGCCACTAATGACACCTATCTACTTTTAACAAACTATTTAATACAACAACCACTAACAGAAGTTCTAAAGAGTTCTAATTTGGTTATAACTCTAATTCTATCTTCTTCATAAATTGATTCCTCCTTGCAGCTTTGACACTTGGCTTCCTCTTCGTTTGGCTGAGATGGCATGAGATGAGAAATTAATGTCCCATGTTGGCTTTGGATACTGAAGGCTTTGATCTGCTCCATGTTGGCTGAGAATATCCCTAAATTTTTGGTTCCGGTTCCCCATCACTGAGTATGCAGCAGTAGGTACTTTAAGTCTTTAATAACACAAGAATATAGGGCATTACCACGTTATTGATATGCTGGAGGCTTCTTTGATGGACAGGTGTGCCAACCAAAACTTCTCGTATGCAGTTCCCTCAAAACCCTAATCACCGAGAATAAAGTGGCTTTATAGCCAAAAATCTTAAACTTAGGTTAAAAGATTTCACCTTTTGTTAAAGGTACACCTGGCATATGTTGAATGGTTGTAGCAGCTTGCTTTGATCCCTTTCATGTCACTGAGGTGTTCCCTTTGCAAATTTCCGATTCTTTCATCAAACTGTTTGCCTGTGTTTTTTTTTAAAATAACACCTACAGCAGTTTCGCAGTTTCGTAGCGCGCTGCGAAACTACGAAACTGTTTTAAACAGTTTCTCTTTCCCCTGAGATTTTACTGCTCTAACACTTGATTTCAAAACTCCTTTTGACCATGGATGTGCATAACAGGGTCTGCATGCCTTCAAAATACTGAAACTAAACAAAATTTGACAAAACATAGAGCAACACCTTTCTTGGAATCAACAACTTCATTTAGCAGCTAATTTACTTAGCTGTGCCTTCAAGTCTGCAACCTCCTTTTTCATGGCTTTGTTTTCAGCTCTTAAATGCATGTTTGTCTTTTTGATGACTTTGGCCTGTTTGAGAGCTAGAACTGTCCATGTGTAAACATCAGCCATTGAATCCACCTGGCCTACTAGGTTTTTGCTTCCTTTCAACACAGCTCTTTGATAATTTGCATACCTAACTGCAACCTCTCTGGTGGCACTCTTCATCTTAGCAATTTCAATTTCAGTTGCCTCCAACTGGTCCTTTATGGCTATAATATTTCCTCCTTGGGAAATGATGACTTTTTTATTTGAGCCTTTTTTCTTGATTTCCTCTGCCTCCTCTGTTCTGGGTAATTCCTCAGATACCTTTGTTCTAGTCAGTTTCTCAGCTTCCCTTGTTTGCTTTCTTGTGGGAGGTCTTCTTGGTTTGAATATAAATTTATCCCCTGGTTCATCAAACCTCAATATTTTTGAAGCCCTAGATTTCTTAGTGCTTTCCGGTGTTGACTGTGTCAAGTCAATTTGCATTGGTTCAATGCGCACCAACTCAACTTGCTCAAACTCAATGGCCTCCAACAAATCACTCAAACTAGCCTTAGATACAGGGCTTTCCTCAACAGCCAATGCTTTGCCTTTTTCTTTGCTTATTTGACTCCTTGTCTTCACCCTTGACACTATTTCAGATTCATTTGGTCCAGGTACAGTCTTCTTCTGCTGAGCTTCTTCTTTTGCTGATGGCTGAGGTTGTTCTTTAATAACCAGTGGCTTGACCAACTTTCTTAACTGTGACTTGACCTCTTTTTATTCTTAGCCTCCTTCTGAAGCTCAGCTATCGTGGGTTCTTCAACTGACTGCTCTTTTTCTCTAACTGGCTGTGGAGTAAGACCTGTTTTACTTTGAAAACCTGCAATGAAAATGAACGAGTCCCAGTCCCTACCTATTTTCTGAAGACCATTCAAAACTAACAATTTAACCAGACCATGGTGAAATAAAGATGTTTCACAATCATCCTTTCTTAATTGCACTTTGTCACACATTTTGCTCAGACTTCGAAACAGTAAAAAGGAATGTCTATGGATGTTTACCAGTAAAATGTAACAACCAACTTGAAGTGTAAAGAGTAGATTTATTATATCTTCCCTCACAAGTTAAATATTTGAATACAGGTGAGAAGCAGGCATAATGCTCCTTAACATAGTTTCTAGGCACTGCCTTTGTCAGGTCCTCATTCACATATGCCTCTTTCAAGAATTCTTTGTAGGGATTCATATCGAACTTGAAGTTCTTAAACCATTCTTGCCCCCCTCTTGGGATCTCAGTTACTGTAGCTATTTCCTTCGGAGACACTTTAACTTCTAACA
Organism: Pinus taeda; assembly: GCA_000404065.3. NCBI lineage: Eukaryota > Viridiplantae > Streptophyta > Pinopsida > Pinales > Pinaceae > Pinus > Pinus taeda. Next base: position 95,350 of record APFE030568796.1, read on the forward strand.
TAGCAATTTTAGAATTCAAACCGGTGAAGTTTAAAGCAAAATCCTTTGTTACCTGAGCATGGCCACCCTGCAGCTTCTTACAGAAATTCCAATAGTCGGCATCCTTGAAGGCTTTCTTCACACCCTCATCTCTTAATGCTAAGTCTAAACCTTTAGGCTCTGTTCTCTAACATTTTCCAGACCGATGTTCTCTCCTCTCCATCTTGCCTTTGAAATCTTCGCACTGACAATGAGCAACAACTTCAACTGAAATGGTAATGCAATCCTTTTTTGGCTCGGCCTCGCTTGTAAACAGGCTCACTTGAAAACAGCTTCACTTGCAAACTCACATATAATCATCACACGGGCTGGTCACTTATGTATCATTCACGATCATCATAAAGATCCATGCAAAGTAAAACTCATTTGAATTAATACTGATGCGCATGTTTGCAAATCTATTGGTGGAGTGATGGTTAATGAGCGTTTGGGAGGTACGAAAAACTGACATGAGAGGACGGAAGTGGTGACTCATTAACGGACTTGACCCTTTTAGAAATATTCGTTGCAAAACGCACGAATCTGCGATTTCGCAGCGCGATTAGTTTTGAATTGCCATAATGCGCTGCGAAATGGCTTGATGGTGACGCTGCGAAATGGCTAAACAATAATTATGCAGCGAAACTGACCAGTAAGAGATTGTGCTACGAAATTACGGAAAGGATCAGTGACATGGATTAGACAAGACATATCTCATGAAAGCATGATGGTGGAGGATGACCGATAGGATTAGAGTACACTTTACATCAAACATCTTTAAAGCTTCAACCCTAAGTAAGAAACATAGACTAAAAACAATTTAAAACCAACTTTAGACATTGAACTTGGACAAAGGTTTATGTACAAATGTTTATAGTTCTAAGTGATAACAGTGGCTCCACTTGGGATAGTGTGCTCCTGTAGTACACTAAGAACTTGTAGATCTAGTGCTTTGTCCTTTTTATAACAAACAATGGATTTGCTTGACAAACATCCCTTTCAAGCTTCTTGGGCCTTCACCTCGGGCTGAAGCTTGATGATCACTGTAGGAGAAAGGAATCTACATCTACTAAAAAAAAATGCTCAGTCAACCTTGAGCTTATTTGCATTTTCCTACCTACCTACCCTATCCATTTCAAACTTCTTTCAGCTCAATCAATGTGAGATTTCCAATGTAGCCAATCATTTGCCTTATCTGATATTGGACTTTTTTTACTGCATCGGAGTTCAGAGCCACTATGATATTGTGATGACCACTGCCACTGAAATTGTTTCTGATTTTCATAGGAAAACTGAAACACTGGAGAGTAAAACTCTTCCATGTATTTAGCTATAGGATCCCAGAATACATGATCAGCTTGATGATTCTTGTAGCTTTCTGGTTGTGCAAACTGATCTTCAATAACAGTGTCCTCTTCCTCAAACGTGAAAGAGAGAGGAAGAAATACCCTCTCCTTGTGTTCTGACATAGAAACCTTCTGAAAAGAATGATCATGACCATGAAGACTATATGATTGAATTTGACCTTGTAGACCTTCAATATCTTTATCAATGTCTTTAGCAAATTCATCCAAAAATTTCATCTTATCCTCTGTCTTGCAGTCAAATGTTTTTAGATAAGAAGACAAGAACAGAGAAAAATTTTCATCAATT
>APFE030568796.1:98206-117476 GCA_000404065.3 Pinus taeda
TGTGCCAACCAAAACTTCTCGTATGCAGCTCCCTCAAAACCCTAATCACCGAGAATAAAGTGGCTTTATAACCAAAAACCTTAAACTTAGGTTAAAAGATTTCACCTTTTGTTAAAGGTACACCTGGCATATGTTGAATGGCTGTAGCAGCTTGCTTTGATCCCTTTCATGTCACTGAGGTGTTCCCTTTGCAAATTTATGATTCTTTCATCAAACTGTTTGCCTGTGTTTTTTAAAATAACACCTACAGCAGTTTCGCAGTTTCGTAGCGCGCTGCGAAACTGTTTTAAACAGTTTCTCTTTCCCCTGAGATTTTACTGCTCTGACACTTGATTTCAAAACTCCTTTTGACCATGGATGTGCATAACAGGGTCTTCATGCCTTCAAAATACTGAAACTAAACAAAATTTGACAAAACTTAGAGCAACACCTTTCTTGGAATCAACAACTTCATTTAGTAGCTAATTTACTTAGTTGTGCCTTCAAGTCTGCAACCTCCTTTTTCATGGCTTTGTTTTCAGCTCTTAAATGCATGTTTGTCTTTTTGATGACTTTGGCTTGTTTGAGAGATGGAACTATCCATGTGTAAACATCAGCCACTGAATCCACCTGGCCTACTAGGTTTTTGCTTCCTTTCAACACAGCTCTTCGATAATTTGCATACCTAACTGCAACCTCTCTGGTGGCACTCTTCATCTTAGCAATTTCAATTTCAGTTGCCTCCAACTGGTCCTTTATTGCTATAATATTTCCTCCTTGGGAAATGATGACTTTTTTATTTGAGCCTTTTTTCTTGATTTCCTCTGCCTCCTCTGTTCTGGGCAATTCCTCAGATGCCTCTGTTCTAGTCAGTTTCTCAGCTTCCCTTGCTTGCTTTCTTGTGAGAGGTCTTCTTGGTTTGAATATAAATTCATCCCCTGGTTCATCAAACCTCAGTATTTTTGAAGCCCTAGATTTCTTAGTGCTTTCCGGTGTTGACTGTGTCAAGTCAATTTGCATTGGTTCAATGCGCACCGGCTCAACTTGCTCAAACTCAATGGCCTCCAACTAATCACTCAAACTGGCCTTAGATACAAGGCTTTCCTCAACAACCAATGCTTTTCCTTTTTCTTTGCTTATTTGACTCCTTGTCTTCACCCTTGACACTATTTCAGATTCATTTGGTCCAGGTACAGTCTTCTTCTACTGAGCTTCTTCTTTTGCTGATGGCTGAGGTTGTTCTTTAATAACCAGTGGCTTGACCGAATTTCTTAACTGTGACTTGACCTTCTTTTTATTCTTAGCCTCCTTCTGAAGCTCAGGTATCGTGGGTTCTTCAACTGACTGCTCTTTTTCTCTAACTGACTGTGGAGTAAGACCTATTTTACTTTGAAAACCCACCATGAAAATGAACGAGTCCCAGTCCCTACCTATTTTCTGAAGACCATTCGAAACTAACAATTTAACCAGACCATGGTGAAATAAAGATGTTTCACAGTCATCCTTTCTTAATTTCACTTTGTCACACATTTTGCTCAGACTTCGAAACAAGTAAAAGGGAATGTCTATGGATGTTTTACCAGTAAAATGTAACAACAACTTGAAGTGGTAAGAGTAGACTTTATTATATCTTCCCTCACAAGTTAAATACTTCTGAATACAGGTGAGAAGCAGGGCATAATGCTCCTTAACATAGTTTCTAGGCACTGCCTTTGTCAGGTCCTCATTCACATATGCCTCTTTCAAGAATTCTTTGTAGGGATTCATATCGAACTTGAAGTTCTTAAACCATTCTTGCCCCCCTCTTGGGATCTCAGTTACTGCAGCTATTTCCTTCGGAGACACTTTAACTTCTAACATAGCAATTTTAGAATTCAAACCGGTGAAGTTTAAAGAAAAATCCTTTGTTACCTGAGTATGGCCACCCTGCAGCTTCTTACAGAAATTCCAACAGCCGGCATCCTTGAAGGCTTTATTCACACCCTCATCTCTTAATGCTAAGTCTAAACCTTCAGGCTCTATTCTCTGACATTTTCCAGACCGGTGTTCTCTCCTCTCCATCTTGCCTTTGAAATCTTCGCATTGACAATGAGCAACAGCTTTAACTGAAATGGTAATTTAATCCTTTTTTGGCTCGGCCTCGCTTGTAAACAGGCTCACTTGAAAACAGCTTCACTTGCAAACTCACATATAATCATCACACGGGCTGGTCACTTATGTATCATTCACGATCATCATAAAGATCCATGCAAAGTAAAACTCATTTGAATTAATATTGATGCGCATGTCTGCAAATCTATTGGTGGAGTGATGGTTGATGAGCGTTTGGGAGGTACGAAAAACTGACATGAGAGGACGGAAGTGGTGACTTATTAACGGACTTGACCCTTATAGAAATATTCGCTGCAAAACGCACGAATCTGCGATTTTGCAGCACGATTAGTTTTGAATTTCCATAATGCGCTGCGAAATGGCTTGATGGTGACGCTGCGAAATGGCTAAACAATAATTATGCAGCAAAACTGACCAATAAGAGACTACGCTATGAAATTACGGAAAGGATTAGTGACATGGATTAGACAAGACATATCTCATGAAAGCATGATGGTGGAGGATGACCGATAGGATTAGAGTACACTTTACATCAAACATATTTAAAGCTTCAACCCTAAGTAAGAAACATAGACTAAAAACAATTTAACACCAACTTTAGACATTGAACTTGGACAAAGGGTTATATACAAATGTTTATAGTTCTAAGTGATAACAGAAATTATCTAGGATTTGAAGACCAAATTGTCCTCCAAATTCAACATGAAAGATCTTGGTGCTCCAAACTATATTTTGGGCATGGAAATTAATCAAGATCGGGAAAAGAGGAAGCTTTGGTTAAACCAAAGGAAGTATGTCGAGACAATACTGCAGAGGTTTAGTATGTAGGATAGTAAACCGATGAAAGTTGCTATACTTGTACGTGTAAAGTTATCTACTGAACAATGTCCCAAGACACAAGAATAGGACGAGGAAATGTCCCGTGTTCCATATGTAAGTGCAGACGGTAGCCTGATGTATGCGATGGTTTGTACTAGAGCAGACATTGCACATGCACTGGGAGTATTGAGCAGGTTTATGTCAAAACCAAGGAAGGAGCATTGGACAACAATGAAGTGGGTTTTCAGGTATTTGTGTGGCACTAGTAATTATGGTTTGTGCTACCAACGAAGACTAGGATTGGACAAAGTTTTGGACACCCATGGCTTTGTTGATGCAGACTAGCCTGGATATCTGGATCAAAGAATATCTACAAGTGGGTATGTGCTTAACCTATTTGGAGGTGCAGTCAGTTGGATGAGTAAGAGACAATCTATAGTGGCACTATCAACTACAGAGGCAAAACACATGGCAGCCACTCATGCAAGCAAGGAAGCATTTTGGTTGCAAAGATTGTGTTAAAGTATGGGGTTAACACAATGAGCTATAAGGATAGACTGTGCCAGCCAATGTGAAATTTCTTGTCAAAGAACCCTACTTATCATTCAAAGACAAAGCACATTGATGTTCCATATCACTTTGTGAGGGATATGGTAGAAGAAAAAAAGGTGTTGCTCGTAAAGGTGGACACTTTGAAGAATACTGCAGATGCATTGAAAAAATCTGTGAGCTCTGAGAAGTTCTCTTGGTGTAGAGAAACAATGGGCATTGTAGGGCTGGATCAATGACTAAGCTCTCTTGTGGCTTCTGTGGAAAGAAAACAACAAGTGGGAGAATGTTGGGTTGTATTATATTCTTTCCATGAGTAGCTCTAGTAGTTAGAGGGGGGCAGGGGGTTTGGAGATCCCCTCCATTGCACCGGGCGCAGCAGGGGGTTTGAGGAATTTTTTTTTTGGACCCTATATTAGGTGGGTGGACCTACCTATGGTTTTGGGCGCGATGTTTTGGTCCATGGTATTTTGTAGATCTAGTCAAGGGAACTACAGTTATGTTCTAATCTAGGGTTAATGGTTTGGGGTTTATGGATGCTTTAACATGTATATAAATGTCTTGTAACATTGAAAGGAACATAGTGAAAAATCAATCTGGTAGTCTCGATTTTGGGATCTAGGGGAAAATCTTTGTGTATATTTGTTTGATGTGTTATGCTCTTGCCATTGTTTATTTTTTGTTTTTAGAATTTGTATGCAGGTAATTTCTATACAGGGTTAAAAACTACATAAGCCACTATCTGTACCGTGTCTATCTCAAAAATGTGTCAATCCCATCTAAGGGAGATTGCTGTGAATAATTACATATGAAATTTTTTGTAATATATAGACATAATATGTGCTATAATTCAAATAATTACATCAAAATTGTACCAAAAAAGCTCAGAAATCAGGGCCCAAAGCCTTGTCATTATATCTCATCCATGAATGGTATGTGGTAGTAACTTTAAGAGTCTAGGTCCCGCTGTTCTCTAATCAACCAGACCCCCCTTGGTTGGTGCGAGGAATTTTTGGAAAGCAGGTCAGAAAACTTTGTTGTGCTCCCTGTATAAGTGATGACAAGATATAGTGTCAAAGTGTGATCACAATCTCAATGCATCATCAAATATATGACAGAGTGTGTGTGTATGTGTGTGATAAACAAATTGTTGATTAAACCATTTAATAATGATTTGTGAATCACCAAATATCTGCAATTGACTACATCCTTTAATTAGAGAAAATATAAAAAATGGCGAAGGGATATAAGTTCTGCAAAGTTATTCTTTCCTCCCGCTAAACCCATATGAATCTTGAAGAAATGAGTGTGTGTGATATGGAGGAATATGCCTCCTCCACATCCATGTTGTTGTACCAAGCCATCAAAATAATCCCATGGGGTATCATAATCTATGATTTCAATAGAGATGTTGTGTGCAGGTGGTTCATGGTCTTCCTCTGGTAAGTTGTGATATGTTGAGATGAGGTGAGCGATGAAATGTGCCCATCGAGGAGTAGTGTTAGTGAATATAATATTATTCCTTTGTAGCCATATGCACCAACCGATCATTACAGGTAGGTTTTGACTCCTGTGAGTATGAGCATTTGACCACCAACTGTGCCATGCCGTCCGAATCTCTTGATCCTGCCAAAAGTTTTGAATGTGTAGTTGAGTAGTAACCTCCAACTAGATGGAGGTGGAGTTAGGGCAGTGTAGGAATAGGTGATTAATGGTTTCCATTTCTTGTTTGCACAGTACACACTAAGATGGTCCATGAAAGGTATGTTTTTGTAGATTGTCTGCTGTAGGGACCTTGTTTTTGAGGATACACCACATAAAAGTTTTTCTTGGGGAGTTTCCTTCAGCTTCCATAGTACAATCCACCACCAGTCCATAGCGAAAGGTTTTTGATCTACAAAGATATGGAGGTATCCACATTTTGGGGAGTATTTCCCATTTTGTGAGAAAGACCAGTTTAGTTTATCATCCCCATCAGATACTCGAACGTGTGATTCCTTCAATGCATTAATATAGGTATGCCAATTATCCTTCCATTGTGGGGGGATGCCCAGGGTGTCAGTATCTTTCCATTCCTGCCTAAGTAAATCGATATGCTCATGATCTACAATATGTGCCAAATTGGTGTAACCAACATCCGAGAGGTGATGTATTAGCACTTGTGGTAGTAGATGAGCATTCCCACATTCAATCCATGGGTCCATTCCAATATGTACTAATCTTCCATTTCCAGTCTTCCAAGTCAGGCCATCCCTAACATATGCCATTGTATTGAGAATTGCCCTGCAGATAGTTGATATAGTAGTCTTGTCCTAAGTGGGGAGTCTGAGCCAGTTAAGAAGATGGAGGGGAGAGATGTATTTCTAATATATAACATCAACCCAAAGGTTTCTTGAAGAGAGAAAATTCCATGCCATATTTGCTACTAGAGTGCATGCAAATTTTTCTAGTCTTTTCAGTCCCCATCACCCCCATTTTTTAGGAAGTGCGATCTTTTCCTAGCTAGTCTAGGAAAATGTGTGCCCTTTTAGTTTTCCCCTCTAGAAGAATCTACACCACAATTGTTGAATTATACGAATGATTCCCTTTAGAATCCAAGCCAAAGACATCTAATATACTGTGGTGGCCTCCAGGACCAATTTTATGAGTATTAGTCTCCCCGCCCTGGACAACCATCTATGATACCAAATATTTAGTCTTCTTTCAATTTTGTCCACCAGCTAGACCTAGTTTGCAATTCGATAATTAGTCTGTTTTAACTAGAAGCCCAGATATTTAAGGCCCTCCTCAAACTGTTAATTGGTGAAGGGGAAGAACTGAATTTCCATGCCAATTTCGTGAGGATTGCAACCCATGGTTGTTAGAGTAGATTTTTGATTGTTGCACTGCATTCGAGTAGCAAAATAGAATAATCATAGTGTAGTAGCAAATGCAGTGGAGTCCCCCAGTGTACCATTCATAAATATGAAAATATAATCCACAAATAGCAGGTGAGTGATACTAGCTTGTATGCCCCGCCATCGATCCACAGTAATTGTTGAAAATAGCAACAAGAAATGCTAAAAATAGCATTGCTATAGATAGTGTTTTAGGATATATTCCAATTTTAATTTGTCCTTGAATTAAAATTCGAATTTAGTCTCACCAGCTGTTTGAAAAATGATTAATTAATTCATCTTGAGTTAATTAGTTGGTGAAAATAAAATATGAAGTATTTGTGAAGACATGCAACAATTATCCCTTTGATTGAGGAAGCTATCCCTTAATTAAGGAGATAAGGATGAGTTGTATTTGAATTGTAATTAGTTAGCTCAGTTAACTGAGTTAAGTCCAGTTAAATTAGTTCCAAACAATTTGTGGAACTAATTGTGAGTTCTATCAGCTAATGCATGCATGCAGGCATGCAACTAGTGTTCCCCATATAATTGAATATTCTCTCATAAATAACTCATGCATGTGAGTTCAGAATGAGGAAAGAAGATCAGGGCCTTGCGAAGTGACAATGGTGGAGAGTATGTCTCTCAAGAGTTTAAGGAATTCTGTGCAGCAGAAGGAATTAAATGGGAGTTGATGGCACCCCATAACCCACAACAGAATGGGGTGGCCGAAAGGAAGAACAGAACGATTGTGGGAGCAACTCGAGCAATGCTACATGACTAAGGCCTACCACTTCATTTGTGGGATGAGGCATGCAACATAGCAGTTTACTTGCAAAATAGAAGCCCATATCACATACTTGGGATGAAGACACCAGAGAAAGATTTATCTGGGAAGAGACCAGATGTGGGCCACTTTAATATCTTTGGCTCATCGGTTTATTACCATGTGACCAAGGATGCCTGGAAGAAGCTAGAGCCAACAACTGAGTTGGGTATACTTGTGGGGTACACTGATACTCCCCAAAACTATCGGGTGTATTTGCCTACCAGTCAGAGGACAGTGGTTCACAGAGATCTTAAGTTCGATGAGCTGAAAGCCATGCGAGTTTCCCTTGAGAGGGAGCTCAAGATGTAGGTAGAGGAGGAAATTTTGGTTCCTAAGGAGGAGAAGCCTCAAACTGATGTAGAGCAGCCGCATGCAGAGGTTTAAGGAGTGGAGACATCCACTCATACAGAGTCTTCCAGTGATGGGCATAAGCGCACGAGGGAAGTTGACATATTGTTGTTGGATGCGAGAGAGAATGTGGGAGAACCATCTTCTCAGTGTAGACAGAGGAGGTCACCTGAGCGGTACACTGGTTACATGACCCTTGTTGAGGAATGTGTAGAGACCGAAACATCTTCCTTTGAGGAAGTAGTGCAACAGTTAGTTTGGGTTGATGCTATGGTGGAGGAATATGACTCCATAGTTTGGAACATTGTTTGGGATGTTGTTCCAAGACCGAAGAACAAGTCAATTGTGAGTTCCTGTTGGCTTTACAAGGTAAATCATGCTGCTGATGGTAGTGTGGAGAAACATAAGGCAAGGTTTATTGCCCGTGGTTTCTCACAAGTCAAGGGAATCGACTATGCTGAGAATTTTGCTCCTGTAGCAAGGTACTCATCTATCAGATCAATGTTGGCACTATCAGCACAGATGAGTTGGAAGATCCATCAGATGGATGTGAAGACTGCATTCCTTAATGGCAAGCTTGAGGATAGAGCAACCAGAAGGTTTTGAGACATTTGATTGTGAGTCACATGTGTGCCGAATCAAGAAAGATTTGTATGGGATGAAGCAAGCACGTCGTACTTGGTACACCAGGATCGACAACTACTTCACCGGGTTGGGATTCACAAAGGGTGAAGTGGATGCAAACTTGTACCACATCATGGTGGAAGGTAAGAAGTTGATCATTGTTCTTTATGTTTATGATTTGATATTGACAGGTGATGATCAGTTGATCATGTCTTGCAAAGAGGACCTTGCAAGAGAGTTTGAGATGAAAGACATGGGTCTCATGCACTACTTTCTAGGCATGGAAGTGTGGTAGAAGGATGGGGAAGTGTTTGTGTCTCAAGGCAAGTATGCTAATGAGATACTTAGGAGATTCCACATGGAGAAGTGCAAGCCCATGTAGACTCCTCTAGCAGGTAACTGGAGGAAGGAGGATGCTACTTCAGGAGAAGTAGTAGAGGCTACTGTGTATTGGCAACTTGTGGGTTCATTGATGTACTTAGTGAACACACGACCATATTTTTGCTTTGCGGTGAAGCAACTGAGTCAAGCCATGGTTCAGCCTACCAAGCTATTTTGGAAGGCAGCGAAGCATGTTTTGAGATACCTCAGAGACACATCTTAGTATGGAATATGGTATATACGGTCTGTTATGCTCCTATACCAATAGGTGTCTTATTTCATGATTGACTGGTAACATCCCAAATATGCTCATCCTTTCCATGCTGCAAAGGTTCCATATTTAAAAAATAAATAAAAATCAAAAAATTAAAAAATCAAAAGAGGGTATGCCCTAAAAGAAAAATCAAAGGGCAAAAAGAATGAAATGGTCAAAAAGAAAAGAAATGAACCCCAATAAAGGAGACCAGGAAAGTGTTCTAGTCCAAAATGCCACTACTATTCTATTTTTGTAAATAATCTCATGGTGCACAGTTGGTTGACTCTTGCCACAATTGATGGATGGCAAAACAGCTTAATCTTGGCCAAATTCATGTTTAAATTTCTTGTTTTAGAGATAGAGAATGAAACCTGTCCAAACTGTTCAATCTTGGCAGGTGAATAGCTAGGTAGAGAAGCAAAGGAGCTCAACTGCTAAATTTGAGCCCTTGGATGTTATAAAGGTGGATTTATATAGGATTCCAATGAAAAGAAAAGAATATTGAAAGGCTCTGCTAGTCCAAGTGCACCCACAAAAAAGGAAGGAAAAAATGTTAGGTATAATAGGCTGGGTAGGCAGCTCTAATGTTGCAGAAGCATGCTTATGATTAACTTTTGTTTCTCAGGAAGTTCTTCTCATGTGATATCATAAGTACCATGGTGACTATTTGGTTGCAAATCAAGTGATGCATGACTAACCTCCCTTCACACTTCTCCCAAAAATCACTTGCTAACCTCCCTTAAGGATATTGAGATCTGCTCAATACTCCTAAAATCACTCCATTTCATGAAAAAAAACCTGAGGAAAATAGCATTCCTGCTTAAAGCCAAGAAACCACATTTCTTGTGTAAAAATCCTCTTGGTCCATCATCCTAAGTTATCACACTTTGTAACTTAGTGCCTACCCTTCATAAACTCATATTAACACATTAACCTTATTTTATTATCCCCATATAGTTGGTTCCCCTGCTCGTACTATGTAAATATGTTAAAACCCCCAAAAAAAATTAATATCCCACCCCGACTAACTATAGCTATACCTCGTTATTTCTTTGGAATTATAGGTTCACCCAAAACCATGTAATAACCACCATGCGCATTGTTCTATGCAACCAATTAACCTCATGTTAATTGGTTAACAAATGACCCCGAGCACCATTCGTATCAAGCCCAAAAAACATTTAAAAATGATTTATATATGAGGGTCCCCGTGCCATAGCCCCGACCCATCTCCGACATACTGCTAGCTGTCGGATCTAGGCCTTCCCATCCGACGACCCAGATCAATATCGCAAGGCCCTTCCCCTCTGATGATTACCACCTAGGGAGCCAGCGGTATTCCCGCCGTACCAGGGACACGCAGTGCCCTCCTGACATGATTGTTGACCCTCCTCTGATACCACCTTAGCCGATAAAGTGGTGCGGGCCAATACTGCTTATCGCCCTCCGCTGACCCCGCCCGATGATGTCATCCACCACGTCACCCTCAGTACCCCGTGTCGTGACAAAACATCACGTCATGCTGACGTCAGCCAACCCAAAAGCGCCAAAAGCCCGCCAAAGTCAAATTTTTGTTAAAAAGACATGAAAATGTCATTTTCACCTATTTTCACTTGTTTGCACTGTGAAAGTGTTGCATGCAAACTTACGTTCAAACGACTATTTGAGCATACAGTCTGCCACTCGGGCTATAAAAGTCTAGCATCCTGCTCCATAACGTGTCGGTCAGCCTCTCAACCACCTAGTTCACCTCTTAAAATAGGTATTTACTCCATTTTCACTTCTTGAACCTATATTTTTGTGTTTCTTCTGTGAATTCTACCTAAAAAGCCAAATTCAAGCTAAAATCTGCCTATAATTCTTAGAAAAGACACCCCACCACCGCTGTTTTGTCCATTTTCCACAAAAACCCGACTTCCACAGCTAAAAACCCAGTGAACAAACATGGAAGCCCCCGTGCCCCTGGCCCTCAATGTTGCGCCCCTCAATGCACCACACAAAGAATTGGAGTGGTTGCCCTTGGCTGACAGGGATTTTCAGATTCAAGACTTAATTGGTGATAAAGACCACCTTCAAGCATTTTGTGAGATTAGGAACAACCACCGGAACAATGCTGATGTCTATGGAATATGGGAATCCAATTTGCCCATATACTACCTCCCCTCTGTCAATATTTTCCCAGATATTATCCACCTATGTTGTGCCAATTATGAACCGACTCAAAGAGTAGTTATGACTCCATCCGGAACTGTCCTCTTTTACATTACTCCTGAGTCCATAAACAAAATGTTACACTTCAAACCCACTCAGCCTTTGGCTCCTCTTTCTATGGGTTTCTTGCTTGAGCAGGGACTTAAACTGCCCAGTTCAGAGATAACCCGTATTACTCAATCATGTATGAAACTAGATTGCCAGCCCAAAGAGCCACCTCCCTATATCCATGCCTGGTTCAATGAAGCTGGAAAATTCATTATTGATATGATATCCTATATCCTGGGATTTAAGACAAGTGAGTATATTGATGAGACCACACTAGTTGTGTTGTCCATATTTACTCCAGGACAACCCCCTGCTGTCAAATATGATTATGCCACTTTCATAGCCAATAAGATACATGAGAAATTCATGAGTCTAAACAGAGAAGGAGTCTTCAAGTATTCCTCTTATATATATCATCTGTTTCTCTATTATCAAACAAAGAGCTTTCAGTTTCCCATTAGAAAATTGGGTTCCAAAGGAGAGAGAAGGTCCGTGGTATTTTGGACCTCAGTCTTCCACCATTTTTCTGAATCTCATTACATCTACTGTGAATTCATTGACTTGTTTATACATCCGGTATCCTCTCTACTGATGAGAACTCCTCCTCCTAGACTCTCTGGCGATATGCAGAAGGTTTTATAGCTCTCTAAAAACTACAAAATAGGTGACTGGTACCACACTGAAATCCGAATATATGGCTGTGAGCTGTGTCCTTACAAGCTCCCTAAATATGTGCCTATGAGACTGTTTGCGCTGGAGTATTTCAGGAAACTTACCATTGCAGATTTAACTCACTTTCATAGTGCAAAGAAAAAGGCCCAGCTGAAAATAAAAAATCAGCTAGGCCCTTTCATCATTAATAAGAAGGAAGCCTGGGCAGATGCTAATAAAATATTGGGAGAAGAACTCAAATTAAAGAAGAGCTTTTGGTGGGTACCCTATGACCCAAATGATTTCATAAGTGATAGGAGAGTGAAATACATGCTATCAGCCTATAAACATTCTAGGCTCCCTGAAATAGAGCAATTTGCCAATCAGGATGAGTGGGTAGAGGGTACATCGATAGAAGAACTTACTGAGGAAGAAAAATGGAAAAAGCTATGAAAGAGCTTGAAAAAATGCTTGACCTGGACTCTTTTGGGAAGGTATCTTTCAAGCTGCCTCAGCACACAGGAGGTGATACATCCTTTGCTGGGACTTCTCAGCAGCCCACATAAAAGGCTAGCACAGGGTCAACAAAGGTCAAGGAGGTAATAAACACAGAGCAGGACATAATGACAGACCAGCCAGCAACATCAAAGGAACAAGGCCAAGGGCAAGTTCCTTCAGCACAAACAAAGGCACCAAAAATCCCTGCACTACAAACTCCTCTAAATGAGGAAAAATTCAAGAAAAGGGATAAAAAAGAAGACATACCGATCAGTGGTTCTGCAGAGCAGCCAGGAGCAAAGAGACAAAGATTAAATCCTCACTCTGAAGAGGAAATCTTTGAAGAAACAACAGGCAGCCAGACAGGTGAGGGGATGACCAAACAACAGACTTCTCCAATAGTGAGCACATCGATTAGCTCATACCAGCAAGAGCTAGAAAGGCAACATAGTGTGGAAGTTTCATCCACCAGGCAACAAAGCAAGCAAGGTTCTGACATTAAGAGAACATTTACTGAGATAAAGGCACAGAATGACCCATTAAGAATTCAAGATAGCCCCCACAAATCAACAAAGGTTAATGTCAGCATATGACGTTCAAGAAGGAAAAATGATCCTTAGTCACTTTAAGCCAAAAATGCAGCAACCACAGTCATCCGCTGATTACATCAGGACCACTCTGGAAGTGTTAGCTAAAGGCATTCATCCAATGGACCAGATTGAGTTGCATAATAAAACCGGAGAAATGGTCTACTCCACGTTGGCAGATAAAGCATTATTGGCTCACAAATTACAGAATTCATTGAATAATACCTCCGCCCAATTGGATTTAGAAAATTCTTCCTCTTTAGCCAAAGATAACAGAATCAAGTCCTTGGAAGAGATTATCATTGAGCTAGGACAGATCCCAAAGATGCTAAAGGCATAAAGGCACTAATGAAGAAGAAGGAAGAGGACATTTCTGCACTTAGGAAGAAACTGAAGCTCCCTATTACAATGCATCCACAAACCACAGAGGTTATACAACAAAAATCACAAGAGGACATGATGGATCTGCTGATGAAAATGAATGAGAGATTAGCTGAAATAGAGTACGCATTGGAGAAAGCACTACATGAGAAGCCAAGAGATTCGACCTCCCAGCCACTTGAAATAGCTCCAACAATCACAACTACTCCTCCTACAGTTACAACAGCAGTGCCTCCCACTGTCCCAGCATCTACTATAGAGATAATTACAGGTACCTCAGCAGCAACAATAACAGTACCTGGCAGCAGTACAACTATGACCACAGAGAAATTAATGAGGGCCATGGAGGATTAAAACTCCAAGTATCATAACTAAAGAAAGTCAAAGAAAAATTGGCGAAAATTGAACAAAGCTATGAAAAGTCCAAAATTACTGTGGCAGAAAAGACATGGGAGGTAAAGGCATTAGAGAACAAAGTAAGATCCTTAGAAAAGGATCTCTCTCTGCATAAACCTATGGCAGAAATCAAAACTTGTGGGCCAACATTGGTCAATCCCTTACTGATGTGTGGAGATCTATTTAGACTATTCATGAACAAATTGACTTGATAGCAATAGCCCAAGTAGAAATTCAAAAGGCCAGAACTTTATTGGGACATATGCCCGAGTAGGCCAACAAGCTAGCACATTTTTTGAACACCAAGACCAGTGAAGAACTGGCAGCACTAGATATTAGAGACAGGACAAGCACCATTCTAACAGTCAAAAGAGTTCTAACCATGAGAACCCTGATGCAAAATTTGGAGAGGAAGTGCCAGGAGAAGCAAGTGGAGATAAATGCTTTCATAGACAGGTTCATAGCCTTGGAGGAAAAGGGTCTGCCCAGTTTATTAACCAATGACTGCAGACTGATGAAACATGTTAATTATGCTCACAGGTTGAATTAATATGTTGCTGATCAAATTAATATATCATCAAGTACTTCAGCAGAGAAAGCACTCCCATCTGGACAAAGTCTCTATGACAACTTGGAAAACCTGTTTTATATTGAACATGAAGTTAAACATCTTTTTACAGTTCAGCCTAACTTCTACAGGTACGCAGAAGCTGATGAGACTTTAAGAAAACTGCAAAGACACCAATTATGAGATGACCAATGGTGGCAAAGCATGTTGGAGATTCTATAAACGTGTCTTTGATTTCTTTTATAGCTTTGGAAAATTGAAAGTTTGTATCACATGCCATAAAGCAGAAGACAGGAAGGGACGAGAATCATGCAAAGCACCAGCGTATTAAAGCTGAATCAGATACAACTGAGAAGGCCGGGGTAGCAGTGTAGAGTATCAGTGGAAAATAGCTACCAGCCGACTCACTGAGCCTAAAGTCAACATATTTCACCAACTAAAGCAGCCAGCACAACAGCAGTTACTTCTTCATTTATTCCTCCTTGTTTTCAAGATCATTTATTTTCTCCTCTTGAGTTGGTAGAATGAGTTATTGCTAGATATTATCTCATTCAAATATTTTGTAACATTTTTTATAAATACCTCCCCAAGTAAAGTTCGGGGTTGGTGATTCATTTCTCAGACTGCGCTGTAACTCTAAAGATTTTCTGGAAACAAAAGCTGTTGGAAATCAATTGTCGTTGGATTCTCTGGATGTGAAATTTGTGCTGAGGACCATGCTACATAATTCTTGAATCATTTCATGGATCAATAAGTCTCTTCTAACTTGTGTTTTATTGTTTCTATGTTTACTATATCATATATGTTTCATGATCTGAATAATAGAGAAAAAGAATAACTCAGAATTTGCTTGTTTTGCACTTTGCGTTCAACCTCTGTTATTATTAATGTTTTCTTCAGAATTAGCATAAACAGGAATTCTTAACTGCTCATGTTTCCCCTGATTCCTTCATATTGATTAAATGTTAAGAAATTCTTAATTTCTTCTTGGTCATAATCATTCACTTTTCCTCTATGAGAATGATGAAGGATTCTTAATTTCCCTTCACCCACTGACTCCATTCCATCTGATTGCAGCTTATAAATTGATCCATGATTGATTACCTTGCTCTATAGTACCATCCTTTGTTAAAGAAACCACATTTAGGAGTTCATCTTAATCGACTCCATTAGCCTAATGGATTGAACTTCTCAGACTTACATTCCTGTTCTATTGAAAATCACCATCCAAAAATCAAACAAACCCTTGTACTTCATAACTAGCCTAATATACCTTGAAACAATGCTAAATTATAAAGAGAGAGCCCTCTCTGGATGCAGATTGGCTAGAATTTGTGTCTAAAAGATTGGTCTGTGGTTACCTCGGCTATATTCCCTTAGAATTTTCTGAGGGAACAACCTGAGTGATAACACGGTCAGAGGGAGTGAAGCTATGGGGCTTCACAGATGCAGATTGGGTAGGGAGTCCATCAGATCGGAAGAGCACATCAGGAGGAATTTTCAACCTTGGTTCAGCTACAGTTTCTTGGCACAACAGCAAAGAGAGGTCAATTTCACTTAGCTTAGCAGAGGCTAAATACATGGCTGCAAGTCAGGCAACATGTGAGGCCATTTGGATGCGGAAAATTCTAGTTGGTTTGTTTAATCAAAGGATGGATCCAACTGTGATCTATTGTGATAATCAGAGTTGTATCAAACTTTATGAGAATCCAGTATTTCATGACAGGTCCAAACACATAGACATTCAATATCATCATCTCAGAGACTGTGTGGTGAGGAGGATCATGTTCTTGCATTATGTTTCGATCGAGAAGCAAGATGCTGACATTTTGACTAAGGCATTGTCAAAGTGTAAATTCAAGTTCCACAAAGATAGGATCGAGGTGATAGATAATCCCTTTCTTGTTGAGAGGGAGTGTTGAAAATAGCAATAAGAAATGCTAAAAATAACATTTATATAGATAGCATTTTAGGATATATTCCACTTTTAATTTGTCATTGAATTAAAATTGAGAATTAAAATTTGAATTTAGTCTCGCCAGTTGTTTGAAAAATAATTAGTTAATTAATCTTGAGTTAATTAGTTGGTGAAAATCAAACATGAAGTCTTCGTGAAGACATGTGACAATTATCCCTTTGATTGAGGAAGTTATCCCTTAATTAAGGAGATAAGGATGAGTTGTATTTGAGTTGGAATTACTTAGCTTAGTTAACTAATTTAAGTCTAGTTAAAATAGTTCCAAACAGTTTGTGGAACTAATTATGAGTTCAGTTAGTTAATGCATGCATGCATGCAACTAGTGTTCTCCAAATAACTGAATATTCTCTCATAAATAACGCATGCATGTCAGTTCAAACAAATACCCAGTTGAGATTAAAGGCAGGGACAATGTACTATCAGTTGCTAGAATATTCCCATGTGAATATCTCTTGCATGCAAAAGGAATTCATTCCTTGAGGATTGCGTAGTTACTACAGAGGTCAGAGCAGTGTGTGAGGTGATAATCACATAGGTGGTAGCTGGAGGACCCAGGAGAAACTTCACAAGGAAACATGAGGCTTGGAGGACTGAAGGAAGGCATATGTCTTGTCTATTCTATCTATGAGCAGCAGTGAGGGATTGTACTGAGAGCTGGATAACTTGAGAGCTAAAGATTTGCGTAATCCTAAGATATTTCCACTTGTATGATAATACAAATAGTAGGTTTTTTAGTCGAGGCTTTCCCCAGAGTGTTCTTCTGTGTTTCATGTGTGATTGAATCTTCTTCTCTGTTATATGTGTTCTGTTTGATCTTGCTCAAAATCGATTAAGATTCCGCAAGTTTGATTGTAGAAGTAGATTAAGTATTTTTCTTTAGTACATTGCATAATCAGATTAATCTACAGTGAGAATTTCAATAGTAATGAGTCTACTCATACCTTCCATGATCAATATAAAGAGGAGAGGAGAGAGGGGGCATCCTTGTCTAAGGACCCTTTTAGCATGGAAGAAAGAGGATGTTGATCCATTGATCAACACACAATAAGAAACATTGGATATGCAACACAAAATCCATTGAATAAATGATAGAGGGAAGCCAGATGTGTCAATAGCATTCGAATATAGAGCCAATTGTTTGAGTCAAAGGCTTTAGCCAAATCAATCTTGAGGATCATCCCTTTGCATTTCTTGGATTTAATGGAGTGGAGGGCCTCTTGTGCAGTTCCCAGATCTTCATGAATGTGGCGATGGTCAAGGAATACAAATTGCTCTAACGATATGTGATAATATAATATGGGTTTGAGGCGATTAGGAATAATCTTGTAGATACAATTGTAGAGGGAAATAGGTCTGTAATCATTGAAGGTTTGTGGATCTTTAGTCTTTGGAATAAGGGAAATAAGGTAGAGTTAAATGCATCATACATTCGCCACTAGTGCAGCACTCTTCAATGATCTGGAGAAGCTCATGCCCAAGTATGTCAAAAGATGCTATATAAAATTCAATCGACTAACCATCTGGTCCTGGTCTCTTGTCCCTCTTGAACCACTTGATAGTGGCCTCTAATTCCCCCATGGTTACCAATGTGAGTAATCCATCTCCCCTATATTGGTCCATAAATATGGGGAAGTGTCCTACAACCCTGATGATCTTAGCTAGGTTAGCCTCCGGAAGGTGGCTCAAAATAATCTACCAAAATGGGAGATACCAAGGTTGGCGAAATGGTGGAAAGTCTTAGCTTGAGTGCCATCGTCCTCTGCGAGGTGCCAAATGATGTTGATAGACTGTCACACATTAGAAACATGACGGTAAAACTTAGTATTTTCATATCCCTACAATAACCAGATAGCCCTGCTATGAAATCTCCATGTTTCCTCTCGGTCTTTCAATATACTATTCCACTCTAGCTCTAATTTGATGAGTCTTTATTTTGCCTTAGGGGTATCAAACCCTTGACTTTTCTTGTCCCCCAAGTGTTCGAGCTCTAGTTCTGTGTCCCTTAGGATACTCTCATCCTTGATCCTCTTGCCCTTTACCCAATCAATAGAATTATGTTTCAGGGTTAGAATTTTATATGCAAATGCAACAAAGGTTTATTGTCCCAGATGAGGAGCACAGGTCTTCCAATTATTTTTTACCATCTGGATATAAATATCATCTTTGAGCCAGGTAGAATTAAATTTAAAGGGTGCCTGGGGTTTACGATCTCTGACTACAATTTCAAGATATATGGGCATGTGATCCGACAATCCCCCAGATGCCACCCATTGACGATATAAAGGTAATTGTTCCATTAAGGTTTCCTTAACAAAAAAATGATATAATCTCTTGAAAAGTGCAACTTCATCGATCCTATTATTTCACCAAGTGGTTCGGAGTCGGGTCATGGGGATGTCAATTAGATGGTGATCCTCCTGTTGTATAGGTAAATCCCCTCTATGGATAGAGGCGATCCCTACTAGCCCAACAGGGGTCTAGCAACAATCGAACAATGCTACACCGCAGGTTCCTAGTTGTAATTAACAAGTGGGTGAGAATAACCTACTTGGATTCCAACGCTTGTTTGTCGAAGAGACATTCCTCTCGCTCCTTCGCTCCAGCCGATCACAATTCCCTGCTATCCTCGCGGATGAATACCTGCACGAGCAAAAGAGAGCAAACAAAAGCGTAAAATCTACTAACGACAACTATGTATCGGTCAGGAAAGATACAATTTGCATTAATCAATCATTGAACAAATGTAAATGGAACCATAAGAGTAGTCATCTATCTTTATTAACAAAAAGTAGAGTAAGGTACAACCGATGTCCTGATGCTGAGTCCTTCTCTAGAGGGTCCAGCCAGCATATCTTCCAAGCATTCACCTTTGGAGCAAATCTCCCAAGTCAAAAGGTCTCTCTCTCACATACAAGGCAACAAGCTCATGACCTTCCTCAAGCTCAAAGCAATCCTCACAACACACGAAATGCCTACAGAAAGCAGCACTAAAATGCACTAAGAATTCCTCAATCAAAGTCTATATGTTCCAAAACTCCCTGCTCATGGGCCATGGAGGAGGCTTATAAAGAGAAGGAGCCTCCATGAATAGGTAAGGGATGAGCTTTCCTCCAAGATAAGAGGATGGTCAGTCGAACAGACATGCCAGAGAAAGGATGGCGACCTCAACAATGCTAACA
>APFE030568807.1:0-61344 GCA_000404065.3 Pinus taeda
CAGCACCAGAGTGTCAAGTGATGGTTGCAAATGGAGGAATAATAAATTGCTCTGGAAAGTGCCATAATATCAAGCTCCATGGGAGAATATGTATTGACTAGCCCAATGCTTTCCATTCCAATGAGGTGCTGATGTTGTACAAGGAGTCCAATGGCTACAATCCCTGGGTACAATAGCTTTTAATTTTCAAGAACTTTTCATCAAATTTTCTACGGAAGGAAAGGAAGTTGAATTAAGGGTATTGCAGGGAAACCAGGAAAGATAATCAGCTCTAATGGTATGACAAAGCTTCTAAAAAAGGAGCAAAGAGGTGTAATTGCACAATTATGTTCGGTAGATGTTTCCACATCGGAATCATCTATTTATCCAGATCTCCAAAAAGTCCTGGAAAATCATTCCAAGGTATTTGAGACTCCCAAAGGTCTCCCACCTATTCGTGATCATGATCATGCTATTCATCTGATTCCAGGAAGTGTTCCTCCAAACATTAGGCCGTACAGATATCCCTATGCCCAAAAGAGTGAAATTGAACTATGGTTGCAGAAATGCTAGAGGCTGGTATAATTCAACCAAGTCAAAGTTCTTTCTCTGCTCCAGTAGTATTGGTGCACAAGAAGGATGGATCATGGCGCAGGTGTCCAGATTATAGGGAACTCAACAAGCTCACTATTAAAGATAAGTTTCCCATTCCTGTCATTGATGAATTACTGGATGAATGTGCACGGGGCTCAAAGACCATGACCTTGTAGCCATTCAAACCTCTACAATGGAAAGTGGCACTGGTATTGTAACAACTACATTTAGAAGGCACTATACTCTTAACTAGAGATATTTTATGGAATTCCTACTCAACTTAGGACGTGTTTTATTTGGCATGACACTCTTGAAGAAAATCCATGCTATAATGCTTGCTAGTAGATACCATTGTGTCAATGGACGTGACAGATGCAGTGATTCCATAACTCGATACTTCAATATCCAAACTTTGCAACTTGTAAACGAATTGACAGACTGCACTTTCTTTTAATGAACTACGGATTTGATCACTAATCACCAATTACATAACGTGTATGTGAGGGATTTAGTTGGAAAACGTGGATATTAGGATTAAGCATAAAAAATCATATTGTCGGGTTTAAAAAAATTACCATTAAAAAATCAAAATTTAATTTAGTCTTCTTGATTGATGGGTAATTTTAAAATTAATTTAGTTTTTTATGGCTATTTTGTTTTTACACTTATGGGATAGGCTAGAAGCCTTGGCATGAGTTGACATGAATTAAATTTGAATGTTGGAGAGCACCTTTTGGCACAATTATAAAAATAATCAATGTATAAGTTAAACATATATATATTTTAGAAAAACATGTAACAAGATTATTAACCATAAAGATTTACCTCCACTTTATCATGAGATTCTTAATATTTAAATAGGCTTTGTTATAATACCATGGGGCAATGCCATGGTTTATCAATACCACATGCCCAAAAATCATAATTCATTTCATATGACACTTGCCCACATAGCCTTTTTAAAATTAATGAATTCAATTAAAAGGTAAAAATTTGGCATGGCTACTTTGAAGATAAATATCAACATTTGATTTGTGTATACCACTAATAATGTTCTATAATATTCTATGGAGGTTAAATCTCTTCCATTTACCCAATAATCGTTGATGATTAAATTAAAATTAGGAAAGCCCTATTCTAAAATGGACACACGTATCGTGTGTGCGTGTGTATGAAAATGTTATAATTTTAATAGATATAACAAAATTATATTTATCTATGCTTTTCAACATTTCATCACAATAAAAAAGTGTTTCATTTTTTTTTTGTCTATTACAGAATTAAGTTCATTTTTGTTTTCATTCTACTTAATTTTCTTTCTCCTTAATTTTCTTTATTTTGAATTTCCAAAAGTCATAAACCCAATTGATATGGATTTACATGTATTTCTAATTAAAGTTCAAAAAAATCCAAAAAGATTTATACTATATGAAGTTTTGTAGAAATGGAAAAGAAAATTTATTTATGTCTAAGGTGCTTGAAGATGATTTATTGTGTTGCCTTGTTCTATTGTTGTGATCTTTCATAAGCTAAAGTCCATGCTAGGCCAAATTTTGAGAGTTTGTCAACTTCTTGATTATGATGCTTGTTGACATGATCATTTGTGATATGAGTGAAAGATGTAGTAATTTGTTGTATTTGTTGGAAGAGTGGCTATAGAGTATAATTTTGAAGTGTGATGTTTCCATTTATCTAGTTTATTACCAAGAGTGAGTCCCCATAAATGTGGAGTTTGAGAAATATCTTTCTCCCAAGGAAAATTGAAGTGATAATATTAAATCCCTAAGGCATGATTGTTTGTAAGTGGCCCTAGGCTAGATAAAATGGTAATGTAGTGAGAGCTTGAGAGGTAAAGGATCCCCCCTACTCCCACTCTCAGAGGATATTTATATTTTTGTCAAAGTACATTAAATATGCTAAAGGGGAATCTATTTTAATGGATATTTCTATATTCCGAGTCCTTGGTCAATTATCGCTATTGGATCTAAAATCTTCTATAGGGGCTAAACTAGTAATGAAAATTTTGGCTGAAGAGGGGGCAATTTCCCAAAGATGGCCTGATTCCTATTCAACCATATTCTCTAGGCCACTATAATTGGAAGTTCCTTATGATGGATTTTATGAGGAGAAGGAGCCAAGGTTTCAGACTATCTTCAATTGAAGGGCTAGCCCAAGCATATGACGAGTCGTCAAACCTTTAGGTTTTATCCCGCACTATATGAGAAAAACGATATTGAAGGAAAAGGTGATCTATAGTTTCTATATACAATAAACATAACAAGTATTTACTATGGCCTTGAAAGGAACATTTTTGTAAGAAGCCCCTAGTTAGGCATTTCATTTTGAGTACCAACTGCCTAAATAGATTTTCCATTATGGGACATTTCATCTTCCATAGATTTTTCCCCACTGGGGAGCTGTGTGATTTAGGATGCCTTGCTCTAGAAAAGAGTAACATATTTTTTTTATAATACTCCCCTAAGGAGTGATGGTCCCAAATGAGTTGATCTAGGAAGTCATTGAGAGAAACATGGAACTATTGTAAACATTTTTTATATGTTTCCCATATCCCTATACATTCCTCTTCCAATTGTAAGTCTTTAGATCAAAACCATTGTTGTGTTCCTTGAACCTGATCTCTTCTAGATATTTGACTTAAGTAGTGAAATTATTCATGGTGGAGTAAAGTAACTAATGGATCCAATAGTATATGGTTTGTTGAATTCCTATCCATAGGTCTTTCCAAATTATGACTGCAAATCCATTTCCAATTTTCCTATAGAGGCCTTGACCAATAAGAGGTAAGTCCTAGGTGATGACCTTCCATATAATTGACCCATTTATAGAATATTTTCAAGGACATTGGATTTTTTTTCAAGATTGAAAGGGGATTTATAGATTTTTGGTACAATATTACATCTGAAACATTATTTATAATTATAAGACACCAAACACATTATGTTGAAAGTGACTTTAACAAAAGAAGGATGTTTTGGAGACCCCACCCCCTTGTTCTTTTGGAATGTCTATATATTTCCATGATGTAGGAGAAACGAGTCTATTGTCTTTCCATGCCCAAAGGAATTGAATATATAACTCCTTTATTTCATTTAATACTCCTTTGGGGACCTATGTAAGTAAATCTCAATATGCTAGGATTTCCTCAATGATTAATTTCACTTGAATAATCCTTCCATCTTGTGATAAGCATCTTTTACACCACACCAAAATTTGTTTCTCAATTTTTTCTATGAACCATACCCATTGTTGTTTTAAATATGAATTCAGTTTGAGTATGAATCCTACATATTTATGGCATTCTCACATACCACTACAATTTGGAAGGATAGAATATTCTCAATGTTAATAATCTCCTTAGCTAAGAGACTCCAACCAAACACCAATGAGTTTTCTCTATATATTTTCATAATAGACTCTAGAGAGAAAGTATCTAGCATGTCCTATAAGTTTTCCATATAGCTAAGTCTCCCATTAGAGAAAATTAGAATTTTTTTGACAACGAAAAGGAGAGAGATGGAGCAATAAGGACTAATGGATATTCCTTTGAAGGCCCTTATTTGGATGACATATTAAATAATAATATTAAACCTTTGGCCACTAAGAGGAAACATATGGGAGAGAGTAGGTAACTTTTATGAATCCCTCTTTCTGCATTGAAAATAAGGGAAGTTGCATCATTTATAAGGACTAAAATGGATGTAGAGAAGATAAAATTCATAGCCTAGGAGACAAACTCAAACGAAAATCATAGATCTAAGAAAGAGGAGATATATGTACAACCAACTAACTAAATTAAAGGCTTTTGATAGTTCTTATTTGTAGACCACTGATTTTTTATGAGAGCATTCAATGTGTTGAACCATAATATTGTCGAGGCATAGCTCATGAAGTTTAATAATGTAAAACAATATTATAAAGTCACAAGACCATAACAATATGCATATTAAAGAGCATGAATCACTAAGATTATAAAAAAATATTATATGTTATAACAAGGTTGTCACGCGGAATGAGTCGATCTTGCGGACAAGATAGACCTTCCTAGAATCTAAAGAAGACCTAATGACAAGCAAACCAACCAGACACTATCTTTCTCTAAATGTGCTTTTATAAATAATGGCAAACAAGTGTGTTTAAGGCCTAACTTATGTCCAACGCAAGTTTGGAGATGCCTTTGCTCCTTTGATCCAAGTAAATTCCTTTGTCACAAACCTGCAAACACAAACAAGGCAAACGATTAAATAGCACCTGAATAACCAGTATTATAAACATATTTAACATGAAATTCAAGGAGTCCATGAAACAAATAACATGAGATACTTGTTGAGAAAAATGAGCTTGATTGTATTAATTCAAAAGAGAATAACCTTACAACCTTTGCCTTGACACTGTACAAGCTCCTCCCAGGGTCCAACAAGAAGTCTCCTCTACTTTGACAAGCTTCACTCACTCCCTAATGAAGCCAAAAAGGTATGTAATATCTCCTCTTAAGCTCAAATAGGAAGTCTTGATTTCACTAGCATTTACCCTCAAAAGTTCAGCTTCAAACCTCTCTGGCCACTGACCCAATGCCTCAATTTATAGTGCAATGGAGATCAGTTACCAGCTCCTCCTTCAAAGGGATAGAATCCTCCTTCAAAGGGATAGCTCCTCTCAACAAGGGATTAGTTCCTCCCATTATGGGATGCATGAACCACTTCGAGCGAACAATCCACGTAACAAATGCTTCTAGAAAACTCTAGAATTAACCCAAGATGAGTTTTTTGAGATAAAGATTGCGCCTTTTGAATTTTACAGGGGTACGCACCCTCCCCTTTACATACATAGCGTATAAGTACGCAGATATCCTGAACAGAAGGTGCGGGCCCGCAGGCAAAAGTGAGAGAAAGTGCGGAACCAGAGTTACATTGCTTTTTTGATGTCTTTCTCTCATTTCTAAAGCTTGTTTTGAAGAGCTGAGGTGTGAGACTTGCTTAGGAAGCTAGCATAGGTGGTGATAGACCCATACCGACTGCAAATACTCATGGTGATGATATTTTTGTGTAACATAGGGTTATTCAGGATTGTCCCCCACAAGATCCTTTTCAATACTTTCTTTCTCGTTAACCAAACTGGGGGATTCAAGCTTGTCCTCCACAAGATATCTTTCAATACTTTCTTCCCCATTAACCAAACAGGGTGATTCAAGCTCATCCCCAACAAGATCTCTTTCAATCCTTTCTTCCCCATTAACCAAACAGGTTAATTCATGTTATTCCCTCACAAAATCTGCTTCAACCTCATCATCTCGATTAACCAAACATGCTAATTCAACCTCATTCCCCATAAAATGATTTTCAAATTACATAAGTAAGGATGGTTCAAATGGCAAGATCACATAGATTAAGGATTCTCTTTAAATTATTTAGGTAGTGTAAATGAAATTTATTAGATAAATTGGTTTCAAACATATGTTATGGAAATGAAATTTAAGAAACAAGGAAAATAAAACATCGTTACGGTGCAAATATCGCCTCTATGGATTCATCTATCAAAACACAACTGTATTCTAAAGACACAATTCATAATTTTCCTCTTACCGCCAACCAATATAAATAATATTTATCCATTTCCCTATCAGACGCTGCAAAAAAAGTAGCTCACTATGATGTTGTGGTGCTTTGCACTTTTCATTTTGAACGATGAAATTCAACAACGCGTCTGCAAAGATTTCACAGTGATCGATGGATACACTTCAGAGTGAGGAAAAAAAAGATTTGGAGGCCCAATACTGCATTGAATCAAAACTTTTGATAACGAATAAAACAACTGATGTTAATTTAATTAATATTCCTTTGGTTACTATTTAGTGTCACGGTACATATATCATATCCGTGTGTTTGCTATTCACTTAAAATTCTGAGAAGAAGTTTGTGAATCATAGCATAACAGATAATTCCAAGTGTTGTCAATGGCCATTACAGATGGTTACATAGTCCAGGTCTATAATTTGTCTACCAAAGAAACAATTAAGGATGTTAAGAAGTTTTTCTCATACTATGGCATAGTAAAGAACGTAAAATTAGAGAGGTGGGTGTTGGATTTCTTGACTGAGTTTTATGTAAAAGTGTTGATTTCCAATTTCTGCAATATCTTTTGAGCATAATAGTTGTCAACTTGTGTATTATCAGAGTTGCAGAGAATTGTTCTATTAAGAATATGTTGAGAAATAGAGTGCAGTCACAATATTATTTTTGTGTTGCAATATCTATTGAGCATAATAGTTGTCAACTTGTGTTTTATCAGAGTTGCAGAGAAGTGTTCTATTAAGAATTGGTTGAGAATTAGAGCGCAGTCACAATATTATTTTTGTGTTATCAAAATTAGAGAAGTGATTCATGAAAAACTTATTGGATGTAGTAAGACTTGACATCAATGACTCAGGAAATATCAAGCCAGGCAGTAGCCCTGGTGTGTATTTTTCCCGATAAAACTGGATAACACTAGAGGATTTGCATTGATATACATACTTAAGGTCTGTGTAATAGCAGACCTTAACCGGCCAAAACCAGTGCCTGATTATATTTTTTGGGTGGTGATAGGATGGGAAGTGGACACAAGTTGCCTTAGTGACTATCAAGGAGCCCCATGCTTTAGAAGCTGCTATCCTTCTTAGTGTAAGCATGGTTTTCTTAGTTTATCAGTGTTTGCAATTGTAAGGTTTAAAGGGTAAATTCTTTGTTGTGATTTTGTTACAAGTGGATTTGGGTTGGGATTTGAATGTGCTATAAAGAGATGGAATTCAAGATGTAACTTTACTGATAGTAACATTCAGATTGACATGGCATTCTGAATATAGTTTTGGTTTTTTGGTAAAAGTACAAAAAGTGAAAAAAATTGTAGGTTTCTGATGTTTTTGGCATTTTTTGAACCAGGGAGCAACAATCCTAAATCAGGAGGTCTATATAGTGCCATGGGGAGGACCATAGGAGGTAATTAATCAGTGGGAAAAGCAAATGATAAAATTTCATGAAGAGGGCAACACATTAGGAGTATTTTCATTTACTTATTTTTTACTCTTTTATATTTTTTTTATCTATTTTTATATGTGGAGGAACAATGTTCAAATAAATTTAAGAAGAAATATGTTTCCTCAAAATAACATTAATATTGCACTTAGATCTAGACCTTGCTTACCCTGCCATAGTCATTCTTATATCAAATCAATTTTATGGTCTCTGTATATGTGCTTAAATGTCTGATCTTTCAATTTTGTTTTGAGGTCTTTGATAAATGAATACCACTCACGGGTAAACGACAATACTTTTTTCCTGGTGTATAGTTCCAAGATCAATATTGGATCATGTAGATTACCTCAAAGGCCATTTTGGTCAAGGATATTGAGAGTAACCTAGAATAAGATTTTAGTTGTGAAAGGAAAGGAAAATAATGAAAAACAAATTTCATTTATTTTCACTGTTTAGTAAGAAAAAATCTTAAATGTAATCTTTCTTTACAAATTGTCTGTAAATAACTATTTGCAAAGAAGGAAGATCCTACCATTTAAATTCTACTTAACTATTTGCAAAGAAGGAAGATCCTACCCTTCAAATTCTACTTATTCCTGTAGTTTTGTAGAAAAGAAGTAGCTTAAAGAGGCCACCTACCTTACCAATGGAGAAAAGTAAAATTTAGATATTACATCAAAATTTAGAAAGTCATACTTCTTAGACTGAAAAATGATTTTCTCAATTAGCCTATGATATTTTGAGGATATTAACATTGTTGTTATTGGACAATTTGAAGTATAAGCAACTGAGATTTTTTGTTCCATTTTTCTGACCAGGCAGTGAAAGTGGTTACAACAATGCTATCAAAAGGTTATACCTTAGGAAAAGATACTTAAAGCAAAGCCAAAGAGTTAGACGAGAGGTATCAAGTGATGGACACTGCTGCAGAAATACCATTTTATACTTTAATTTTTATTATTTTTGTTTTATTTTGTTCCATTTTGTTGACCAGGCAGTAAAAGTGGTTACAACAATGCTATCAAAAGGTTATACCTTATGAAAAGATACTTAAAGCAAAGCCAAAGAGTTAGACGAGAAGTATCAACTGATACTGCAGCAGAAATACCATTTTATACTTTAATTTTATTTATTTTTGTTTTACTATTATTACTTGAATTTCTTCTTAACAAGTGGTTGTGTTTCTTTTGGTTTTAGTGAAAGTATGGGCTCCAATTCATGTTATGATGTACCTATGTCTTACCACATGGTTATGAGTTATATTGTATGTGACCTCAGCCTTCGTGTAATATTCCTCAAACATATCTCAACATCGCAATCTCAAAAAATCAACATCTTCACAGTTTCAGAGGAAAATCATGTTTATTTATACATGTGGTCATGCAAGTTAAAAATTTAACTTAGTCTGAAAATGTTCAACAAAAAATCTAGATGGCATGCCACGTACAAGTTTTTCCAAAATATCACGGCATCGTTAAGAAAAAGGTAGTTAAAGGTGGTCAATGTTAAGGTCCTGAATTGTCCTCTTTTTGACATCCTTTTTACCACCATCTGCATCCTTTTCATATATAAATTTTCTACATTTCCAAGCTACAAGGTCACCTAGGTTACGCTCAAACATAATAAAAGGTATCGTTCATTCATAATTTATAATCTATAGTTTCTTTCTGAACTTTAATCAAAACATCTCTATGGCTACCAAAATGTACAAATTTCGTAGCTAATTAGTGTTTTTGTAGTTAGCCCATGGTTAGATAGGTTCCAGTGAGATTGAAGGAGAACAAAATACATGGAAGGACACCAAATGTCAAGCATACGTACATCCACCTCTTGCACCTACCTCGTAAATCTCATAGATCAATAATTTTGATGGTCAAACTAGAAGTGAACTTTGGTTATAACAGTATATCCTTACACATAATTTGAAGGTAGGGAGTTGCATCGTCAAGCGAGCATGGAATTGAATGAACAAAGTTTGGATTTAAGGATTGTGATGTGTTGATCTAAAATATTCTTATGATTTCCTCTTCTCATAGAAAATCATCAGAAGCATATTCCTATTTCGATTAGATCATTTAGTTTTCAATTAATTTCTCAACTGGTAATTCTTTGAAGTTGTTAGTCTAGAACTATTATAAATTGTTTTGAAGCAAAGACAAGGAATATAGTTTTTTTTATATAATTGTTATTATTGGAGAACTAATTTCATAAATATAATTACTTTTTTCCTATTATAATTCCATGTGTTGGTGATTATTTTTTTGATCTAATTTCTTTCATTTTTATGCTCAACATGAGCCCCCCCTAAAGAGCTGTAAGCTAGCATAGCCATTTAAATTTCATTTCTTTCTTAGATGATGTTTCAATTTGGTTGCAAATAGGTATATGTTTTATGATTCATAGATGCTCTGTTTTTACATTCATTTTACTTATTACTACTTTGATTGTCACAAGATTGAGCGCTCAAATAAAATAAAAAATAACGTAAATATTTATTTCATTAATCACTTGTTTGAATTCCTTCATAGCTTAGTCTCAGATTTATTTCATGCTTGGATTAACTCTCATTAAGATTGTGCACACTAGTAATTTTTAAAGATTAGCAATTGATTGCTTTTCAAGTTGATCTTGTTTTATTTTAATTCCATTGCTCGTAGGATAGTGAGTTAAATTATTAAAGCAAGTCCTTTTCTTATTCAAAAGCATAAACTTTCAATTCTGCAAAAGTGGCATAGACTTTCAATTCTGCAAAAGTAGCTTAGACTTTCAATCATGCAAAATATCTTAGACTTTTTATTTTGCAAGGTAGCATAAAATCTTAAAATAGCATAGAATTTTAATTTTTTCCATATTTATATTATTTCCATTCTGCATAATTAGAATAAATTGTTAATTTCAGTTTGGTAAAATAGTCATTTCAATTCCTAGATTAATGTTTTTTAATTTTAGTTCAGATGGTTGATCTTTTGAAAAGAACATGTCCATGACTTGACAAAAAGTTAATCTTGAGTAGTTGAAAGCTACATATTTCCTTTGAATTTGAAATCCTTAATAAAAAATGAACATTCTAGCATATATAGTGCACATACACTTCACAAGTCCACAAACCTTGGTTTGACAATTTAATGAAGTAATTTAATTAACAATTAAATCACCCAACATTTTTTGCACCATTGTTGGGGAAGTGTATATAGGACTTTATTTTTGCTTTTTATTTGCATATCATACTAGATGCATGCTCAAAAATCATTTAGGATGCATATATAGAAAATATGATTCTAGAGGTAGATTTATAAGTAGAGGTAGATGATGTAGTTCAATTCCAACATCACCAACCAGCCATGCTAGACCACGTAGTACCACACCATGCACCAACACTCACATTCCATCCATAGTAAGTAGACACAGACTTCTTGAAGTATATAGGTCTGAAATTTAGCCTAGGGATTCACCAACCTCATCTACGGAAGTTGTAATTGAAGAACCTACATCCCCTACTGAAGGACTCATATTTCTTTCTTTGACAGGTGAACAACTCTTAGGACACGAGTTAGAAGTACCTAGTGAAGAATAAGTGGAAATGCTTTCTAACATACCATTAGTTTAATAACCAGAGGAAGAGGAAGTATACAACCCTATTGTTGAACCCGAACAAGAGGAAGAGGAAGTATACAACAATATTGTTGAACCTTATATTAGCTTTGAGGAATCTACAATGGTAGGAGAGGGAGAACAAGAAGTGCATAATGGATATGATATACCAAGAATTGGTGGAGGAAGAGGTAGAATAGGAGGAGGTGGTAGAAGTGGAAGTGGAGATGATAAAAAAATTCACGAAGAGGATCCTTTTGGATTCCCCATCTTAGATACATACACCATTGCTACCTTGAAAAATATCTCACCATCCATCCTTCCTAATTTTCATGGGTTGAGAACTAAGGATCTTGAGACATTTATTTTTGAGTTTGAACTATTATGAAAATCATATGATTATCTAATTGATACTCAAAAATTGAAATTATTTCCATACACCCTAAAAGATGGAGCTCTTAAATGGTTCATGGGTCTAGGAACACATTCTATTAGACCATGGGATGATATGAAAATAATATTCCTAAAAAATATAAATATTATTGTGTGAAATGCAACCTTAAGGATCAAGTATTTAAGATGGTTCAAAAGGAGGATGAAAACCTTGAAGATCTGGTGGAGACGTTTTCCTACAATATCAAAAGGGATAAAATGCACAATTTATATGAAGAGACATCAAAAAATATTTTTCTAAAAACCATAAGGGATAAGTGGATTTATATTCTCAATTTTATGGGAAAAGGATATGCCTCCCAGTTGTCATTCAAGGAAATTTGTGAGTTGTGCAAACAAATTACAAGATCTAAGGAAAAATATAGTAAGAACCCAAGAGATCCAGCCCTGTCAAGAGTAAGAAAATATGCACCTGAAACAATAAGTAGAGCAGAATTAGGAAACTTTCTTGATAACTTCAAAATTGATATCCTTGGAAATATTACTGAACAACTAGATACTCTAAGGATACAAAACAAGCAGAAAAAAATGAGAATGTTGCATTATCCATTTTTTGTCCTAGATGTAGGAAAATGCATGCTTTACAAGAATGTCTTCTTGATAGTGTTGAAATATGTGCTATATGTGCAGAAAATCATGATACAAAAGAATGTCCCTCAATACCTAGGCTTAAGGTTGTTTTCCAAGATGAAGTTGGAACAAGTCAAGCTAAGTCGCTTTGCTTTGTTGCTCCCAAGAGACCTTGGAAGCCTTTAAAAATAGGTATGGTACAAGGTTCCAATGCATGATATCAATAATATGCACAACCAAAAAGTAATTAGAATGCACCTATGCATAGGAAAACTTTTCCACCTCAACCCCAAAATCCATCTTGGTCGTAGGGTTGGAAAAAATCTTATGTTAGGAACCCTTAGTATCCTCAATTTCAACATCCATACAATACTAACCTAAATTATCCTCCTCAACCTTACAACCCACTCACAACCACAATTCCAACCTCAATTGGCTACAAGTCAGCCACTTCCCTTATCATCCAATCCATTTCCTAAAACATATAACAACCACTCTCAAATCGAAATAATAAATCTCCTCAACAACCCATCTATAATTTTGAGGGCCAAAATTTTCAAGCTTGTATGTTATCTCTTCTAGATCTGAATGATGTCCATGGACTATGTTTGCTTACAGGGTACCTCCTTTTGGGTTATGTAATCCATATGTAACATTCCAAAGAGAGGTTATAGGTATCATTTTTGACATGATTCATGGTTGTGTAGAAGTTTACATGGATGATTTCACTATCTATGAAAACACTTTTGAAGAAGCCCTTGAAAAATTAGAAAAAAGATGAAAAGAAGAAAACCTTTCATTAATTCATGAAATATTTTTTATGTTTTTTTAATGAGGGCATTATTTTGGGATATCACATTTTAGGTACAGGAATCAAGGTGGATGCATCTAAGTTAGAGGTAATATCTAAAATTTTATTTCCTACTTGTCAAAAAGTTTTCTTGGTTTTATAGAGTATTATAGAAGATTCATATAAAAGTGAACAAAAATAGTTTCTCTACTCTTTAAAATTCTTACAAAAGATTGTGATTTTGTTTGTAATGCTAACTGCCAAAAGACATTTGAATTATTAAAACAGTTTATTACTAAAGCACCAATCTTAAGAGGACCTAACTAGTCTCTCCCATTTCATATTTCAATTGATGCTTCAGATACAACTTTAGGAGTTTTATTGGGACTAAAAGACTTAACTCCTTATGTTATTTATTATATGAGTAAAAAATTGACTCTTGCATAGCTAAATTATATAGTAACAGAAAAAATAGTTTTTATCTATTGTTCATGCCATTAATAAGTTTTGACATTACATTACTGGATATGAAACTTTCATTCATGCAAAGCATTTTGTTTTTTTATTAATGAATAAACCAATTACTAATGGAAGGATTACTAGATAGATATTATTATTACAAGAATACAATATTACCATCCTAGATAGGCCAAGAAAGGAAAACACAATTGTTGATTTCCTTTCCAGGATGCAGAATGATAATATTGATACCCCTGTAAATGATAATTATCCTAACGAATATATTTTTGATGTTTTTACTAAAACTCCTTGGTTTGTAAATATTGCTAACTATTTTGCTCCAAGAACATTTCCTCCACAGTCATTAGCCAAAGAAAGATAGAAAATAATCAAGATCAGTGCACCCTACTCATGGATAGAAGGAGAATTGTACCAAACTAGACTTGATCTGATTATTCAGTGATGTGTTGAAGAGGATTAATGACCAAATATATTAAAATATTTCCATGATGATCCATGTGGAGGACACTTCGTTAATAAAAGAATTGCATACAAAGTCCTTTTAGTATATTACTAGCCTTCTCTTTTTAGAGATTCCAAGGAATGTGTCAAAAGATGTAACAATTTCCAAAGAATGGGAAATCCCATTCCATCAGACGAGATGCCTGTACATCCTCATGTACTAATAGAGCCTTTTAAAAAATGGGCTCTAGATTGTGTTGGTCCAATAAACCCTCTATCTAAACAAAAGAGGTATATTCTTGTTTGTACAAATTATGTTACAAAATGGGTAGAAGCTAAGCCACTACATTTTGTTACTAAAAATGTTGTAGTTACATTTATTTTTGAGGATATTTTCACCCGATTTGGTGTTCCAAGGGAAATTGTGAAGGATCAAGGTCCTCAATTCACATGTAAGTTGGTGCAGAAAATTATGGAGTAATACAAGATCAACCATTAGAAATCCACTTCATATCACCCACAGGAGAATGGGCAAGTGGAATCTATCAACAAGGTACTTGAATCTATTCTAAACAAGATTGTACACTTGTACAAAAGATATTGGGCATAAAGACTTTTAGAGGCACTTCATGCATACCGCACCACATGGAGAAATAGTACTAGACATACTCCCTGTGATTTTCTCTATGGGAAGCAAGTCTTGCTTCCAATTGAATTCCAAGTGGAGACTTTTAGAACAACAAAAAAATTGGGGCTAGATTTATATAAAGCTCAAAAACAAAGATTGACACAATTGGACGAGCTAGATGAGATTTGACAAGATGCCATACAAAGAAAAAACATAATTCAACACCAAAGAAATTTAATCCAGGTGACTGGGCTCCTCTTTTTTTTTCTAAGATTAAGGATTTTCAAGAAAAAATTCAGACACATTGGCCTGGTCCCTATGAAATAGACATTATTTTTTATAATGCAATAGTTATCAGAATTATCGATGAATAAAAGGTTACCTTTCTTGTTAAAGGGCATAGGTTAAATTTATATCATAAGCCCTTGACAAGAGAATAATGTGTCAAGCATTTGCAAGAGAATTATGATTTGAAGTTAGTGAGAAAGGAAATTTTTTTTCCTTATCATTAAAAGAATTGTAATTTAATTTTCTTTAAAAAAAATAAAAATAAAAAAACGAAGAAAGGTATATATATAGATATAAGCATACATATGAAAACCAACATTGTTGGCATTTCTATGTAGAAAATATTGCCTAAACCAAGGGACCCTTGGCAACTTAGATTTTCACAATCCCCTTCTTTCTTTTTCCCCACTTTATTTAATCCCTCTCTTTCTTTGAACAAATTTTTAGATATTTGAATAATTTATTTCTCTTTTAAAGAGAAATCTACAACAAGAATCATCATTAGCATTGTCACAAGTTATCAATATTAAAAAAAGGTCAAACGCATCAACAATAACAATTTTCAAGAAAATAATTAAGTTAGAGAAGTAGTTGCAAAATCTACAACATTCTGTATCTCATTTCAAATTCTGCAACTAGTAATGAACCTTCAAGCATTCCGAACCTAAGAACACTCCAATTCTACCAAATCTTTTCAGACCTACAAAAAATAAGGACATTAGCACCAAAAGGTATGTACTATAAGGTATGTATATAAGGTCTTATATTAATTTTCATTTAAGCAGCAATAGATTTATAAACTTCTTGAATATTTATGTTAAACTCTTTGCAATAATGAGTGAAATTATGACCTCTTAACAATCCTATTACATCACTCATATTGATATCCTTATCCATCACGTAAAACTTTTTCTATTGCATATGATTCAAACTCCTAGATTCTAATGGTCCTATAAAATTGGATCTATGAATTGTGGCAAATAATTTATGTAAAAGGTAGAGTTTTATTTATAATTTACCACCCCCTTTGCAACCTATTTCACTCCAGTCCAATCACCACCGAACCATTCTATTCCATTGTCCATTTCTCCATCTACCCTTATTGAAAGAGGTGATTAAGGAGTAAAACATCCTTGCCATCATGGGTGTTATCGTCTGGTATGAGCCTAATTGGGTTAACTTTCTTCAATCTTACCCACAAGTCTGAGATCAATTGTAGAAGGTAGGGTGTCTTAATTTCTTTGAAAAAATTGATGGGTATGAGGTTGAAATCGCCAAGAAATTTTATCATTCTTTCGATGGTATAGAAGCTAAGATTGTGGACATCAAGTTGATAATTACAAAATATTTAGTGGCATAGGCAACAATATTTCCCAAAAATGGTGAAAGTTGGTTCAAAAATTGAAAGATCAAAGGTAAGGAATGGACAATATTCCTCCATAATCTAGGTATGGATATTCCAATCTTCAGGAGAGGAATATCAGCAATTGCACTTAAGACCAAATGGAGGAATATTTTGCTAGTTATTCAGAAATTGTTGACTTGTGAAGGTCGATATGGCACAATATTATTTTATCATACTTGGCTCTTGATGCATTTGGTTGAAGGAAATGAGTTAAAGTTTCCATATTATTGATGGAATTATTGTCATTGATGGCAACGGAGTAGCGAAGAGGAAACAAAGAAGAAAATATGCGATGGAAAATGAGCAACGAAGAGGTAGCAAGGAAAGGAGCAACAAAGAAGCAACAATGCAAGGAGCAGAAAAGAAGAAAATATGTGACGGATGTTACTGATGTTGGATTATATTTTTGTGTCCATCTGATTATTAAGAATTGTTGTGATGCAAGGCTATGACATAGGAAAATATGTGTAGAATAGATGTTGATGACATATGTTTCTATATGCATTAATTGTTGTGATGCAAGGCAAAGGCAAGACTCCATGACAACAAAGGCAAGGATGAGACAATGACATGAAGATTTTATGATGCAAGTCTAAGGCAAAGGAAAAGATGTTGCAGAGATTATTTTGATTCATTAATGACAAATGTTTTTATTGATCATGAAGATGAATGCTCAATTGTGTAGCCATATGTTATTCCTATGCATTATGTTGATGAATTTAATCATTACATATGGATAAAAATAATATTGGGTGGAGAATTTATTTTTATATTCTAATAGAGTTTGAAAATGAATAAGTGGAAGGCAAAGAGTAAAGGATGTTCACATCATATCCTTTTGTGGAATACAAACAACCAACCAATTGTCTTTATAGAGGATGTGGTTTTGGAGTGTAGAGGGTGTTAAAGTATTGGAGAATGTGTGACAGTTGATTGAGGTGTTATACTTTAGTTACCTGGCACATATGGAGCTTATGTGAAGTAGAGTTGAAGGGAAGAAGAGCCAAAAATGAAGATGGAGATATGCAGAATTTATGACCAGGTAAACCAGCACATTATTGTTTCTTGTTTGTATCAAGGCATTGTAGTCTCCTTTGAATTTATGGCTTGATAAATATCCAGTTGGAGCTAGTTGAGGTGGGATTCTCTTGTGGGTTGTATCCTATAGAAAACATATGGGAGTTGGAGTTTCCTTGCATGTTGTAGCTTGCAGAAAAATTGAGGTAGAAACCTCCTATAGGTTGGAGCCTACAGAAAATTAGATGTAATAAGGAGTAGGATCTTGCCTTTGCATCAAAACAATAATACAATCATGTTTTTCTCCCTTTATGGGTTTCCAGTTATATCTGGTGTCAATATGTGTTGTTATTATGTGTTGATGTGATGTTTTGGTTTTTTTATTACTTGTTGCTCACATATTCAATCTGATGGCCATTATTTGTTAAGTTGCTCATGTAATGTTTTTAGTTACTGAGAGTAGGTTAAAATTTGAAACGCAATCAATTGTTGGATTCAATGAGATCATGATGAAGCCTAGTGAGACACCCTGGGAGCTGGATTAGAGATTGAAGTGCAAGATCCACGAAGATAACATGAATCTTACAGATGGGTAGCACTATGAATGGTTTGTGGCTTCGCTCTTGCCTCATCTAAGGGTTGCTTTAACACAACAAAAGATTGGGACTGAGGAGGAGGCCCTGGATATTGCGATGAGATTGCACGAGACACCGATTCAAGATGTTGCTTTGGGAGTTCAACAGATTCATGCAGAGTTGCAAAACCTTTGCCTAGAATTCCAAAGTCTAAAGAAGGATAGAGTGGCTCGGCCAGAAGTGTGCGAAAAAGTTTGGTGTTTGAAATGTAAGAGTCAAGGGAATGATAAAGATCATTGCCCTATCTTAACGAATTATGTTGCAAGAGGAGAGTCGATGCCTCTGAGGCCAGAAGCTCAAGTAGGACCAAGTACTAGGCCCACGATGTGGTGTGCTATCCGTTAGGTATCTGGAAAACAAGTGATAGATAATTGACACTTGCTGTAGAAATTTGTACAAACACCGCAACAACTCTTCTGTAACTTCTGCAAATCAGTAGGTCATGAGGAATGAAATTGCCATAGTTATGAGTTGATGGTGAAGAAAATGCCTACATATCGAATGCAGATAAAAACGCAGCCTCCAGATCAAGGTGCTAGTGGAGCGTGAGGAGGATATCAAGGGTGAAAACGAGGTCGAGGCAGAGGAGGACCTGTGAGAGGTCGCAGGCAAGCTATTTTCTACAATTAGGGCGGTCAGGACATTATGTGTGAGAATGTGTGAGCCTGGTGCACTTGTCATGCTGATAACGTACTTAGTTTGACCATGCAATAGAAGACTTCCCTATATTAATAACTAATATGTGTGAAAATGAAACACAACCTCAGCAGCCTACCCAGAACCTACATATGATGAGGGCTGAACCCCGTGAAGAGTATCCTAACGTGAATATTGTGCTACATAGTGGAATGATGATTGGTGAAGATAAGGGAAATCATCCTAAAGAAATTGAATGGGTCCACAATGTTAGAGCCTAGATTGACCTCAGGCTGAAGGGAGTTAATCCTAGGATAACCACAAACCAAGCTTAACCTGGTAGCTAGCCCTACCAGGCCGGAAGAGGGCTCTCTCCTTGTCAATCTCAGTTGAGATGACTAAATTAAATATGGATTTTAGGCTAGGTATAGTAGCTCTAGGGTTTTTGGTTGATTTTGAAGGTTTTGTTGTTGGATCAAATGGAGCAGGTAGCTTTGGGTTCGGGAAATCAAGTCAGAATTGCAAGGTGTTCTGTGGGGCAAGGTAGGTAGGTGTTTTGGCACTTGGAATTGAGTGAGATGGTAGGTCTAAGACTAGTGATGAGCTGAGGAGGGCATGCAAGGATCATGAGTACTCTTCAGACAACTGAAAACATCAAAAACTAAATGTATTCCAAAGGCAAATCATTGTTACGAATGTATTCCACCTATCTATCTTGATTTCATTTAGTTAAGAAGAATGAATTAGATTTTGGCACACATAACACATGAGAAAAAATAATGACAGAAGGAGAAAAAAATAAAAAACACATTACCACAAGAATCCCACAAAAATATTTGCAAATCCTGCTTTATTTTCTTGCCAAACTGTTGTAGAGATGTACAATGTAGCTCAAAGCATCCACAAGAGTCCAACCTTTACAAATTAGGAAGAAAATACATAATATAGGCATCAAACAACTCATCCTGACCTTCAGGGGTCGAATCCATGAGAAGAGGGGTAGTTTCAACCATTTCCCACCAAAGAACAAGAATATAAGCAGTGGAACAGCTTGCCTCTATAAGTATGGAAACTGATTCATTGACCCCCAAACCACCTCAAACTAATGAATCTAACCTCTAAGGTCATTTTAAAATTAAATTTACATAGCATAGCATAATTTACAATCATAAATTCATCCATGATGAGAGAAAAAGTCAGCTTGTAGAAAAACTAGGCAAAAACTGGATTTTTGGGCAAACTGGGTTTATGCGTAGCACCACTCGCCAGTTGCATAGCGCCACGTCACAGCTACTTTTGGAGGCATTCCCCTTAGCCAAATAGATCCCAAGATAGTTCATTAAAAAGGTATTTCTACCTAGTTTCTATAACAGCTTGAATTTTGGCATTTGGAGGTCATTGTCCTCCTCAAAAGGGGAATCTCCCAAGGCTGCTTCTGTGTGTCCAAAAAGAGGCTGAGAGGTCACTTTTTGATATTTTTTGACCTTTTGATTACCAATTTTTGCTCAAAAATTGCTGAGATTTTCTGGGTTTGATTCTCTCATCATGATGAATCCAAATATACAAGCCATTTCTCCAAAAAGTCTTCCAGTGAAAAACATAGCGCTGGCCTCTCGTGCATAGCGCCAACTTAAAACTCACTTTTGACAGCTTTCCCGATGTCCAAATTGGGTGTGTGATAGCTAGTTGGAAATCTTATTGAGTATAATATCCATAAAATCTTGAATTTTTCAATTGGAAGCTCATTTTCCCTATCAAAAGTCAATTCTCCCAAGACTAGTCAAATTGTGCAGAATGAGGCTACCCAAATGCAGAGTGTTGTTGCAGTCAACTTTTGAAGGTCTTCCTCAACTCCAAATTGAGATCATGATATCTCATTGAAAATATATTTTTGTCTACTTATCAATTGACACATCAAGAAAGTCATTTTTTCATTCCATTTAGGAGAAAATTTTGATTTTACCAAGGTCACTCCAAACGTGCAGCAACTCTCTTGTAGCGACTATATTTTTGACATTTATCTAAAACAATGACACCTATGTAAAAAGTGAAGGAGGTTTTTCTTCCTTTCCCTATCATGGATAAAACCTCTCTCACTTTTTCCAAATCCATTTTTTCTCGCTCAAAAACAAAAACCCTAGGAGAGGGAACTGAGCCTACCTTAGCACAACTGAAGCACAAACAAGGCGTAAAATGACCCATTGGAACATGAAATAAGGATGAAAACTCTTTTAATGATGGTACACTCATTTGAATGGTGGCATGGACCAATACTTGGAAGACTTTGGAAGGAGTGAAAATAAATCCTAGACCTAATACCTAGTATCCAAATTTTACTTGAAGACTCACTGAAATGACAAAAATTAACCTTGACACCCTAAAATTACTTTGTAAGAGCATGTTTGATAACTGGAGGAAGGCTGCAAAGACTGACACTAACACACAAATCTCCAAAGAAGGAGGTCGGCTTTTATCTAGAGCGCATGCAAGAAACCTTTATGGAAGCAAAGAAAAGCTTTGCTAAGGCTTCTACCTTAGGAAGTCAGGATAAGCAGTCTAAATAAATGGACCCATCCATGCTTACTACCTTTTTGGAGACCTGTATGAAGTTGCTACATGATAGCAAGGCCATAAAAGGAATACAGGAGTTGATCAGTAAATGTGTTGGTAATGCTCCTGAGGGACCGCGTGTGGTCAAGAAGATTGGTAAGCATAAGGCAATAATAGGGTGTGAGATGAGGCTCATTGTGGAAATACGAGAATATGAAATGGACCTAGTTATTTTGGATCTTGGGTCAGATGCAAATGTTTTATCGAAACATACATGGGAGAGAATGGGGAGACTTGTGTTGTAGTGGTCTCTCATTCAATTGATGATGGTGAATTAGCAAAAGATTATCCCCATGGGAAGATTGTAGGGAGTGACAATAGATATTGAAGGCGCAAACACATTGGTGGATTTCGAAGTAATAGAGATTGTCGATGACAAGAATCCCTACCATGTGCTCCTTGGGATCGACTAGGCCATTCACATGAATGGCATGATCAATTTGAAGAAGTGAATGATGTCATCTAAAATAAAATCGCTCTCCGTAGTAATACCTTTAGACCCTGCAAAAGG
Organism: Pinus taeda; assembly: GCA_000404065.3. NCBI lineage: Eukaryota > Viridiplantae > Streptophyta > Pinopsida > Pinales > Pinaceae > Pinus > Pinus taeda. Next base: position 21,657 of record APFE030568807.1, read on the forward strand.
ATCACGCTATACTGAACCAGTCCGCGATTATGAAAGTGATGATGATTTGGACCAAATTTATAAGATAACAATGTGAGATCAATATTAGGTGAATCTAATAGTTGATGAACGTATTGCATGGGACCACAAAATCTCCTACACATTATATTCAGATGAGGAATTGGAACACTGGCATAATAGGTCGCACGAAGTGTCCACGCTACGTTGTAACATGTTGACCAAATTGTTGCACTATGTATCATCAGAGGTAAGAATCTTGCCTTATTATGATGGTTTAACTGATGTTGATAAATTTTTGGATGCATTTGAAAGGGAAGTGCCAGAGAAGCATCACTTCCAAGCCTTGGACTTGGTGCTGCATGCTACACTTGCAAGATGGTGGGGTACGCATACAGACAATTTCAATGGATGGCGCAAATACAGAAGACTGATGAGGGTGTGGTTTGGCTGCCCAAAGGTGTGATTGACAAAGAAATACGATGGAAGGAGTGATCCACATGAACACTTGGAAAAATGGACTGATGCTTATGGAGCAAAACCGCAACCGGATTAGGTGCATTTGTTCTGTCACACTTTATACGTAATACCCATGAATTAGTACTTGGAAATAGAGCTCCGCCATGGCACGGATGAATGGGATATTTTGAGACAATGATTCTTTATGACATTCAACTTTGAAGATGGATTCGAGTGCATTGATGAAGCGTTGTAGGAGAAAAAGCATCAATCTTCATAATCTCACAAGATCCCTTGGATTTGATTCAACCAGATTGGACCACCCAGCTGCGCCATGCGTTGGAGTGCTACAATGTGACTACTGAAGAAGAAGAGGAGGATCCAAGGAACATTAATATCTCAGAGACAGAAGGTCACCATGAAGTTGAGGGGACCCAGATAGAGAATCCAAATATCACCGCGTCATTGATAGATCACCCGATAGCATTTGCAAGCAAGAAGTTTTCAAAGGCTGAGAATAACTATTCAACAATGGAGCATGAAGGGTTAGCTATGGTGTACGTGCTCCAGAAGTTCAAGAATTACTTGCTAGGAAGACACTTTAAGATATACACAGACCATTCTACATTAAAGTACCTGGTCACCAAGCCTGTGTTGGTGGTGGGGGGGGGGGGGAATATGCAGATGGTTGATGTTATTTCAGGAGTCTGATTTCGAAGTCATTGTGAAGCTAAGGTATTGAATGCAGGACCGGATCATTTGTCACACATTGAAACAGGTGAGGAGTCCACTAATTTGGAGGAAGGACTACCTGACACACAACTCTTTGTGGCACACGTGGTAGAAAATCATTTTGCAGACATCATCCACTTCCTCAATACAAGAATGGCTCCAGAGGGATACACTAGTCAACAAAAGAAGGAATTAGTGGTGCACATGACAGACTTCTCTGTGATTGCAAGTCATTTGTATAAAATGGGATTGGACAAGATACTTTGATGCTATGTGCCTGATTTTGAATGAAGCAGTATCCTAGATTAAGCTCATGGAAGAGTTGCGAGAGGCCATTATGTAGGAAAAGCAATAGTGCAAAAGATTTTACGCACTGGGTTGTGGTGGCCAACATTGCATAAGGATTCGAAAGAATATTTTAGGGCGTGCGATGCATGTTAGAGGATAGGCTGGCCATCATGGAAGGATTAGCTACCTCTAAATCCACAAGTATCATTGCAGCCATCTGAAAAATGCGCAACTAGTTTTTTAGGGCCGATTCAGCCTCTAGGGAAGAAGACGAGTGCACGGTATATCATCACCGCGATTGAGTATTTGACTAGATGGGTGGAGGCGCAGCCTGTAAAGGATTGTATAGGGGAAACATCATTGAAGTTCTTGTTTGAATATGTGCTAACCAGGTTCGGTTTCTCGAAGTTGTTGATGAGTGACTGTGGTACACACTTCCTTAATGGAACAATTAGCACGCTGATGGAATAATTCCAAGTGTATCATCAAAAACTCACAACATATCATCCTCATGCTAATGGGAAGGTGGAAGCATTTAATAAGATATTGGAGAATTCACTAACAAAGGTTTGCAATGTGTAGATTGGGACGTGTGCGTACCAACGATGTTATTGGCTTATAGAACTACTTGTAAAAAGTTAACTGGATAAACACGGTTTATGCTGGTCTATGGCATAGAAGCAGTGATGTCGATGGAATATATTGTGTCTAGTATACGCATAATGGAGTTCACACGTATGGGAGATCACAGAACCTTATAAGAGAGGCTCGCGTAGCTGACATAGCTAGATGAAGATAGATTCTTGGTTGGATTCCATCAACAAGTTGAGAAGGAGCACGAAAAGACATGGCATGATCGGCACATCAAACTGTGCACCTTCAAGGTAAACAATTTAGTTTTATTATATGACAACAGGTTTGATAAATTTCTAGGAAAATTTCAGATGCATTGGCTGGGGCCATATGTGATCAAGGAGATTACCGAGGTGGAGCAGTTCATCTTGTGAAATTGAATGGAGATCCATTTCCTAGAAAGGAAAATCGCAGCTAATTGAAGCCATACACCAGGCATCCGGCCAGATGACTATATGGCAGTAGCACAGTCTTAGCACTCCAAGCAACTGCAAGGAGGTGCAAACTATAAACTACACTACCCATGTTGTAGAACTACCCAATGAGGGGTTTGGATAGAATAAAAGGGTGTCATAGTGTCAGCATACGTGCGAAGGGAGATGTGCTACAGGACAAGAGACTACACAACGTAGCTAAAAAGTGAATGTTACTGTCACTATTTGTGATGTGACTTCCAGAAGACGATTAAGAGGAGTAGGTGGCCGACATTTAAGGCATTTAAGGCTGAAATCAAGCGTGAAATATTTGGAAATTTTCCACCAATCTCGCATTTATGGACGGATTTTGTGGGGGAACAGTCGAATTTTATTTCGAAATTGCCTATAAATTACAAATGGTCGTCTAGTGAGAAACACTTTTCATTCTAAGAATTTATGTGTTGTGCTATCTGTTGCACATGAACCATGAGCTCTTTGAGGACTTGAATGTTATTTCTGTGTTTGATAGATTACAGGAGGAAACCCAGAACCTCATTAACAACTTCATGTCTACACCAACTGAGACCGCTAGTACTGGGGGCATTGTCGCCTCTAAGGGAGCTGCCGTAGAAGTCGTGAGTATGGAGGTTCCTGCAGCATAACCTAAGGCACTGAGGTTGCCTAGGCCAAAGCCTACACCACCAAGAGAGGTTCCCAAGCCGAAGAAGGGTAAACAGAAGAAGACACTATCGATGTGCGAGTCACTAAGGAAACATGTAGCCGCACAGGCTTAGCGGAAAGAAAAGCCCACCACACAGGAGAAAGGCAAAGTGGTAGACCTGGAGGCTGACGAGGGCGAGGAAGAAATAGATGTTGAGGGAGTAGACCCAATTTTCAAGATTCTGGAGTACATACCTCTGCACCAAGGCAAGGTGAAGGTCTCGAAGGACCCCGATGAGGGACAATTCCTCCTGAACACAACCCTACTGCTAGAAAAAATCACTTTTGAAGGTATGTACTTGTGCGCATCCCGCATCTGAAACTTGAAGATTGGGATTTGGGATACGTTGAGTGATTCCCCCACCTGCCTACCAATACCTTCATGAAGTGAGTTTTCTACAAGGATTCTGGTGTCACTGCACTGGAGTTGGTGAAATGGATTCATGGGGTAAACAAGGCAGGGTTATTGAACTTCCTATGGGTGCCTCACTACCATAGCGCCACTATAAATTTGACAATTATTAAGTAGTTGTTGTGCCTTGTGCATGATGGGTGCTTGTGGTTGACTGAGCCCATACCAATCACTAATATGCTGATCCATAGGATCACATTGTTACCGCACTCTGGGTTGAATCCTACAAAGGCATTTGGAGGAAAGACAAGTGAGTGCGACCTTGCCGAAAAGATGACGGACAAGTTCAAACTTGTCAAGAAAGCACGCGGGTATTCCATCTCTAGTATTACTAAACCTGCAGTGAAGGTGGTCACCCAAATTTTGGCTGGAAAAATAATGTGAAAGCGTCGTACAGACGAGGTGCTAACACCAGTGGTTTCATAGCGGCTCAGGGCATGGAGGGCGTATATTTCAACTAGGCGTGATACCTGTGCTACGAGTTCCTCGCAAACTCTAGGGAGGCACATGATGAAAGCAATACATTTCATTATTCATGGATACTCTTATCAATTGTGATGGCTTCGTGGGAGTTACTGTAGGACAACTAGTTTCCTTCAATTCAAATAGATTTATGAGAAGATGCAAATTTTGCTTTGCCATGGGCCACAAAGGACACTGTGCAAGTTCAAGAAACTAAAGTTTTTTGGGCACTAATGGAGATGAGAATTCATATGGCCATCAACCGAAAGCCACGGTTACTACCAACCATTTTTGACCAGTTACCTGGGTACGTGGAGTTCATAGCGGACTTCCACTGCATGTACATTCGAGCAATGAAGGATCTAGATTAGATGTGGTATGATATTCCTTACTTGGCCATAGATGATTCCATTTCCAAAGTCCTTAAGTGATGGCCAGTAGATTGGAACACACCATCAGATTTGGCCACTAGGACTAGCAAGTTCACAGAGAAGCAGAAGAAGGAATCAGCCTAAATAAAGGTGCAACAGTTGGCAGAGAAGAGGAAGAATGAGGCCGAGGACAAGGCACACGCAGAAGCGGAGCACATCGCAAAGGAACAAGTGGAGTAGGAAGAGTGTGGCTCTAATAGGAGTCAGAAATCTCCTTCACCCCAAACGAAGGATGATGAATAGTTGGAAGAGGAAAGTGAATATCTGGAGAACACTCATTTTCACGTAAAATGACATAAGGAACAGGAAAATGAGGGGCAGCGAAAGAAGACCAAAGCCTCCAAATCATCACTAGATCCAATCACCTTGACGGAAGGTGACTTGGATGATATTGGAGATAATGTAAGGGATACGACCATAGAACTACTACAACAGTTCAAGCAGCAGCAAAAGCAAGCATTGGTCCCTATATAGATGGGTCTGCATGAGCTGCAGATCCAAACAACTATACTGCAGGCAGGTGTACGGAAAAGTAGCTTGACATCAACTAGTTTGGCACTGGGGACCACTCAAGCCACAGATTTGATTCGATCCTTGGATCTCTGGGTAGCCATGCTGCCGGATGGAGCTCTGAGCATAGATGTGGAAGCTAACAAGGCTACTATCAATGCATTGAGGAATGTTGGCCTCAACTTGGTCACACTCCCCAGTGAATTCCTTCACACACTACAAGCAGGTGTGATTGAATAACTTAAGGCCTGAGAGAAACGCACGTTGAGCATGATCAGCGAGAAAAAATTCAACAATGAAATTTTTTTTTTTGAGAAGACATCCATGCTAGAATCCTGGAAGAAGGTTCAGGAGAAGAATGAGCACATCGTAGTAGTGGTAGCAGAAGCATGCAAAAATGTTCTAGAGCTACATATCCCAAAAGAAGCATTGGTGGAGGCCAATATTAGGAAGTTGGCTGCAAGTGTGCATGATGTAAGGACAAAGATGGCCAAGGTTCAGTTTGAACTGAACCTTAGAATCATAGAGCTCAAGTTGAAGTCACAACCTTCAACTCCACTGTAAGTCAGAGAACAGCGCGAGGCAACTGTAAAGGATGCAATAGTGATAGTAGATGTCACGGTGGCGGATTGCATCGCGCTCTTTGAATAATAAATGGAGGTCACTACGACTCTGTAGGAGGATCCTAACCTACAGAGGTTGAACACAAAAGCCCGACATTTGCAACAGCAGTATGACGAAGCAAGAGGGACGACATGCACCGTCCCTATCTCACAGTGACTCGCTAAGTTGCATGAGGCAAAGCAATTGCTCAAACAGGTGGAGGTAGCACAACAAAAAGAGGCAGTCCTCAAGGCCAGATTGGGGCCTTGGTTGGAGGAGGCATATGTTATCTCTGCTGCCATTGAAGAGAAGTTGGCAAGCATACCAAGGACACAATAGAAGGTCAAAGAAGACATTCTAGGACCAGCGACCAAGCAGCTGGTTAGGAAACTCAGGCAGGAAGCCACGCAGACTGCAGCTGAGGTAGCAGTGGCGCAAGTCAAGTTGGGAGCTCTCCAGACTAAGATATCTGCACCAGTAGAGTGACTTGGGGGCGAGTCATTATATTTGTGTTGGGGGCCTATTGGGACAAGGTCCCCTGCAGTCAATTTTTCGGCAAAAGCCCAAGTTTTGGGGCAGAAAGCCCAAGTTTTTTTGATGTAAAGTATAAAGTCTCTATAAGTTATGGTCACGGAGCGCGTAGATGGTAATTGTCATAAAGGGATTTCCCCTTCTTCTATGTAAGTTGTGTCGACTTGTATAGACCTACCCATGGTCCGCAGACCATGAGATTGTATAAAAAGGAGAGTCTTAGAGAGTCTAAGGAAACTCAATTCAGTTGATAGTTGATGTAATGGGTCATTAGAAGTAAAGAGTGAAGAATATTAAATTGGAAGAGAGGCTTTGCGGCTGTGTGCGCAGAGGCCTAGAGTAGAGTCCACAGCTAAGTGCGTGGACCCTTGTAGCTAAGTGCGTAGGGTAGTCTTGGGTCTGTAAGAAAATATGAAGCATCAATAAAGATATTATTCTGGAAATATCTATGTTTTGCCCAATTACTTCTGTTATGAATGAATGCATTTGTGTTCTGATGAATATTGGGTTTATGATTTAATAATGTAGTGATGTGCGATTCTGCATGGTTTACATTGTTATATGAATGCAAGAAATAATATTTGTTTACGCGAAGAATATCTTAGTGCATGCTAAAGATATCAGACACTTGAGCCTATATGGGTAATAATAGACTTAGTAGTAATTATAAAGGTGCATAAGTGGTTGATTCGCCTATTTAGGGTCCACGAAAGACAGTCATAGACCTTTGTGAAGGCTTGAGGCTGGTAAGAGGGAGTTATATCGATAAGCCTCAAGGGCTTATCGGTTTGTGCGAAGTCAAATTTAGGGCATAAAATGACATCACGATCATCTTTGGGTGCAGAAATTTGGTTCCAGCATCCTCCCATATTGCTTCGAGTGAGACTTCAGTCTGCGCTTTGCGGGTTGATACTGAAAGGGCTAGTAGTGTAGGGATTTGTTTGGCAAACTTTACTCTAAACCTGGGTCAGGACCCACTGAGCCAATAGTATGAAACCATTTATCACACATCTCTCATATAGATCACGGTCCCGAAAATGCAACCATTTGATGGCTTAAGGGGGCATAACCCAAGTTTAGAGTTGTTCACACCAACCAATAAAACCCTAACTACTGGCCCTTTCGGCAACAACCTACATAGTGAAGGTTATAGTATCACCTGAAGCAGTATTGGGGGATGTTAGAACCATCTTTCTACATCCAGGGATGTGTGATAAGTGGTTCTTAAGCCCTTATAGCTAAGATTTTCCTTCACAGAGATCGGTATCCTTTTATGGATCGCTACTGTAACTCGAGTAAACTAGCTTCTAGGCCTTCACAAAGGTCTATGATCAGTCTTTGTGGACCCTACACATGCAATTCATCTACTTTCACACATTAATAAAGAACCCTAGATCTGTATCCATGCAGATCTATCTAATTCATCAAAAATCATAACACAAATAACCATTATCTTCACAAAATTAGATAATTACTTAAATCATGCACAAATAAGATAGATTTAGTAGTTTCGTGCATCATTTATTCATTATCCCATAGAAAACATATTATAAAGTGACAGATCATAAAATAAACAAAATCAACAATAATGCTCAGATTGCAAGATAATTCTTCAAAATCAGTCTTTATTCATCTTCAAAGTTCAGATTACAGACTCTTTCACCCTGCGCACTTAGCTGCAAGGGTTCGCGCACTCAGTTGCAGACTTACCAAGGCCTCCTGCACAATCAACTACAGAAGCCTTCCCCTTTCACCTAAGTACAGGAAGCAGAGCCTTCCTGCCTTAGCACTCACCCAAAACAATCTCTATCTTGACTTACTTTCCCTTTATTACCTCTTAGACTCGCTATGACTCAACTATATATAGCTTTCTTCAATACATTACCATAGTCTGCGGACAATCAGTGAGTCTCAAAACTAACCTATTTACTTACCCAAACAAGGGACTAAGACCACTTTGGCTCCTATCTACCTGTGCACTCCACATCCACATTTCGCCGAGACTTTACATCTTTTACAAAAACTTATACAAAAAATGGGTTAACTAACCCCAAAATTGGCCCTAGGGATCCTATCCCAGCACATGTTTTCATTATAACTCTTAAGTTGTGATATTATTTATTTTTATTTCCTAAAACCTTGTCAAAATTTCCTTGTAGTGCATGCATCTAGGGTGGAATTTTAAAAAATGAACAACATTGCAACTATGACAGTTTTAACCATTATATTGTCCATTTTAATAGGTTTAAGAAATAATGTTGAAGTTTTGTGAAGCTTTTATCCATATTTGATTAGAAATTTACTTGTCAAATTCCATCCTTACTTGCATCTTTTTTTGTAGTGAATTCTCATTATTTGAAGTACCACATTTATTTCATTTAGTTTTTTTTTTGGTGAAGAAATGATTGACATGGTTATTGTTCCCTTTTTATGGTATTTTATATCTCATTGAAGATTTTAAGTGGGTGCATGAAGCATGATGGTTCCATGAAAATATTTATCTAATTCTAATTTTTCTTGATTTTGTCAATTTTGAATATTTTTTTAATTAAATTTATCCATCATAAGTTCATAACTTAGCTACCTATTCTGCGAAATACCAATGACCATGACCATCACTAGTTTTCCACAAATGCATGCTAACACATCACCATTGTTCAAGGAAAATGATACCACTTCAAATAATTGTTGGTGGCCTATAAGGAGGCAAAATTTCACTTCATCATATGCTTTCAATACTAGATGTAGTTACTCTACATATTTACATTGGAGGAATATGGTCCCTTAGCTAACTCAAAGCAATTTTAAGTCTTATTGCAAAACCATTAACACAATTTCATCCTAAACAATATTTGCAAAAAAATCAATATTTTGTACGGTCATTGCTAAACCTATAAAAATGGAATTATATAATTTGAAATAGCATATAACCCTTACCAATTTAAAACTAACTACCATAAATTTTCATAATACTTATTGAATTTGTTTTAATATTTGTAAATAATGTTTAAGGAACAATTTATTTCCTTTAGAATATTACAATGATCTTTATTGAAAGTAAAGAAGCATGTTAATGGGCCAAAAATAGAGTCCTTATAGTTGTTATAACAATTGAATAAGGTAGCTACATCAATTCTAAACAATGTTACTCATTATGGCTACAACGATTGGTGGTTGTCTCGATATTAGATACCAAAGACATAGTTTCTCAGTTGAATATTGTGAGTATGATGCTTATGGAGGTTGTAGGGATATGGTGGAGATTTAATTGCACTGAAAACTATGGTGGAAGCTCTTCCTTTTTTTTCTACATGAAGAAATCATGCTTGGAGCAGCTCTCAAGCATACATAGTCTTGCCTGAGATTCGACCATGAGACCTATGGGGACTAAAACTCCCCACCTAACCATTGGACCACATCCACAGGACTATGGTGGAAGCTTTGTCTCGTTGTTCCTAAGTATCTTTTATATGTATAATTCGAATGATTGTTCAATTATCTTATCTATGTTCACCCTATTATATATCTTCACATTTGCAATTTAATAGCTAATAATGAGTTGGAATTTCAAAACAAATTATTAATCAAATTTAAATATTTTCACACTTCCTGGACTCATCTTCACAATTTCAAAAAAGAATGTTGACAAATTTGTAAATTTTTAAATGTTATTTGACGAGAAATCATCTTGTAACAAAAAATTGCCCTTCAAGTTCCTTAATTCCTTCCCTGTGACAAAACTTATGTTCAACCATCAACTTCCAATGGAAAGTGTTCAACTCCGACAATGGTGGTAGACTTATTAAACATTGGTCCAACTTCCTTTATTGTTTCACGAGTTTTTTAATGGAAACCAATATTTCAACCCTATAGGTTATTTAATAAGTTCTAAGTACATGTTATGGTACACTCATGCATCCATCGGAAGGCAGGTTGCACGCTACATATCCATGAGAGGCATACATATCCATAGACTTTCTGGCAACGCGATCACTCTACCTCCAGCAAGCTCCACTATTCAATGTCATATCATCATTTAGGATTGTAGATATATTTAATGCGTGGATGAGACGTCGGTATTCAATTCCATTGCATTGTTTAGGATTTCAAGCTATTCAACGCCACCTCTTCCTGCCAAATTTGAATGTGAGAATGGTGTGTTTTTGATTTCAAACTAAGCAATGTGTTAGTGTCGGTATCTTCATCCCTCCATCAGTGATCAAATTTCTCTTTTTTGCATGCATATTAGGTGTCTCATCCGATCAGCTGCATTCCATTACATCATGGATCAACTGATGGTAGTGGTTCATTGTCAATTTCCCTCATGGCCTTTACGTGCTAGCCTGTTTGCACATGTTTAGGTCATTTACTGTCATTTTGTTTCATTCCATTTACCAAAATCAATTTTAGGGTTTTTAGTCTCACTAGGTGTAGGGTTTGCCACCATGGTCATTCAAAACTCAATAAAAGGTCAGCAGGTACATGAGGAGGTTTTATAAGTTCATAAGATTATAAATTTACTGTTGATATGCTCAATAAATGGTTTTTACCTCAAAACTTTGTTTTGAGGTGAAAATGGATTTTTTTATTTCTATGTACAAATTTTATGTAATTTCAAGTGTTTTATATATGTAATAAGTTCTAGTTGCTGCCCTTGGTCACCTTGCCAACTCCAGCCACTGCAAAAAGAAACAAAAGTATCAATGCATTAGTTCATCAAGTGATCAAGAAAAGTCAATTCAAATGAAAAACAGAGTTTTAAAGCAAAAGTGACTACGACATTATAAAAGTGGGTTTGAAATAAGGAAAAAGCAAAATGCATCCATATATAAAGTGAAAGGAGTGTTATTCATCTATTTCATTGTGAAAGATACCCTTGGAGAACTAAAATTGCGATTTGGAGGAAAATTGAGCAAAGGAAGTTGAAAACTCTGTTTTCCAAGAAAATCTGCCTGGCACTGCACATCAGAGGCAGTGTGTTGTGCATCAATGGGTTTCTACCAGTGTTAATTTATAAGGGCGCTGCGCATCAGGAGGGTGTTGCGCATTGGGTCCAGTGCACTGCACATCAGTCCAGAAGTTGCCAGAACATTCCAAATCACTCAATAACCATAAAAAATGTTGAATTTCTCTTCTACAAGTAAGTCCTCATTGCACTTGAGCTGAATTTGATCTCTTATATGTTTTCTTCATGAGTTTTGTATTGTGAAAATTAAACCCTAGCTTGTCTTCATCATTTTCCATTTCATTGTACAAATTTCACTCCATAACCAAAACCAGACATCATTTTCCCCTTTTCTATCTTACATTGGCCTAAATCAATCCATTAATCCCATTTTCCATATCCCACTCCCCTAAGACAACTCATTCCCTTCATCAAACCCTAAATCCCTCACAAAACCCTAGTTTCCCAAAACCTATCCCTTCATTCCCCAACTCCTTTTCCCATTAGTGAAATCTCCTCATACTCATCTCCCTTGTCCTCCCTAATTATCATTTTCCACCATATTATCAACACATCACTTCCCTAAGACAAGCACCAAGCACTATGACAAGAAGCAGTGAATCAAATTATGAAGAAGAAACACTAAGTGACAGCCCAAGAGAAAAGAAATGTACAGCCTAGGAGACCTCATGAGGGTGGAAAAATTATCAGAGAGGAACCTATTAGCATGACTGAACTCCTTGCTTGACCCCTTGCTACCACTTGTTTCAGATATCAATCTTGCTTTGAGTTTTGTGAGATTGTTGAGAGGGTTAAATACCATCATGAGTTGGCAAGGCAAATTGTCATAAGCATGGAAAATAATGTGGTGCACTTTGCTGGGATCAATTTCACTCTTTCACCAGTTATTATTGCAGAAGCCACTAGAATGCCAGATGTAGGGGAAAAGTGGAACAAAAGGCATAATATCATCAAGCAACATTATGAACCATATATTAAGGCCAAATATCATGGTCAATTGAGCAGGGTGTTTCCTTTCAAGTTCTTGGAGGACCTGTATGTTCCACTTATGAAACTTATCATCAAATACTTCACATGTGAGGGTAGGTTCTCCAGACTCTCTGCCTATCATATCAGATTACTTATGCACTTCACTAGGGTTAGAATGATGAGTATTCCGTATTTCATATGCAAAAAAATAGAGAGGATGACTGTGATTGAAAAAAGGAAACCATACTCACAGCATCTCAACAATATTTATCACTTTTCTGTCATCAAAATTATTGTTGTGCATTAGCTCATTCAATTGGGAGTTCCATGGGAAACTTTCATTGCCCATGAAAGCTTCAAGGGGCCTCAAATTTTTGCAGATCCTCAAGAAAGTAGATAGGTAGAGCTTTGCAACAAGCCATCTTGGACCTGATTTGGTGAAGTGGAAGACATTCAAACCAAGCCTTGAAGTGGTGTTGTGCATCAGGCTCAGGGCACTGCACATCAGGAAAAATTTTGCCAATTTTGCCTAAAAACTCTGAATTTCGCCTAGTTTGCTGTCAATTTGACCTTTTCTTCTCTCTTTGGTAAATTGATGATGTAATATGATGTAACTTGATGTAATATGATGTAAATATGATGAAAAATTATTTGAGGAGATAGATACATAAATTAGATTTGGTTTGAGGATGAATGGATCAGTTTCCATAATTTTAGAGGCAAGTTGTTCCACTGCCGATTTTACAATTCCTAGTTTAGATATTGTTGAAACAGCTCCTTGGCTCATGGGTTCGACCCCTCATGGCTAGCATAGGTGGTTTGATGCCTATATCTTGTACTTTCTTAGTAATTTGTAAAGGTTGGACTCTTGTGGATGCATTGAGCTATTTTGTACATCACTTCTGCAGTTTGGCAAGGAAATGAACCAGGGTTTTGCAACATTTTGTGGGATTCTTGTGGTAATGTGAATTAGCATTGTTTTCTCCTCAGCTATTTGGTTTATCTTATGTTTATATGTGCCATCATCTATGTTTTTCTACATAACTAAATGAATCAAGATTAAAGGGTGGAATCCATTGATGTTCAGTACTCTGCCTTGGGGTTTTATTTAGTTTTAAATATTTTTTGTTGTTTGAAGAGGACTCATGAAACTTGCATGCCCTCTCCAACTCCTCACCAGTCTTTAGACTTACCATCACATTCATTTCAAAGTGTTAAAACACTTGCCTACCTTTCCCACAGAAACCTCTACAAATCTGAGTTGATTTCCCGGACCCAAAGCTGCCTTCCTACTCTGATCTAGCAACCAACCATTAAAATCAATCAAATTCCTCTAAGCGTATACCTAGCATAAAATTAGTATTCATATCAATCATCTCAAGCCTTACTTGCCATATTTTCTTTGAGATTGACCAGGAGAAAGCCCTCTCCCAACCTGGTAGGGCTAGCTACCAGGTTAAGCGTGGTTTGATGTTACCCTAGACCTGCCTTCCTTCAGCCTGAGGTAGATTTAGTCTATAACACAATGCACTTGAAATTTTTGAAATAATTGAAATGTGGTAATACAAGGAAAACAGGAAGCTTTTAATGGAAAAATGATGTTAACGTAGAGAAAGCTTGACGAAGGTGTTGTCAAACCTATTTTACTCTGTACTTGAATAGACTGGAAGAATGTCTCTATAAAAGATTGCATATGGTCACTCATAACTAAACAACTCCATGGGCTAACCGAAAACGAAATCAAGAACTAGAACACTCATTTGAGCAAGAAGCTATTATCATTGAACGAGTCTCAAAGCGATACGAGTAGGAGAATGTCAAAATCTCCTTCTCTACAACATCATGTCTTCAAAACTTCTGCTATGAAAACAACGATGGGAGTGAAACTCTCTGGAATGGTAAGACAAAACCATTGCAATGATTATAGGTGTTCTAATTGTAGCTCAGCTCAACCCTTTAAACTGTGTAATTTTAAAGAAATTGTTAATTTCTCCAAGTCATGGTCCGACCTACTTGTGAATGATTCAATTACACGCAACGACTTGGACCCCACTGCCTTTGGAAGATGTTAATCATGTTGAGTGTGCAGAAGCTGGATGAGGAATCCCCGTGATCACATTTTTTTGTAAGAGATATAGGTACTTTACCCGAGAATTTGTGGATTCTAAACCATCTATCATCTCCTTACTGCAATTTTCTCTCCTCACAACCCGACTGTTTAACTGATTTATATTAGAAGAGTTATTCAGGGGACATGGCACATTTGCCTCAAAGATGAATGAGTTTAAAGAAATCTATTTGGGGGGATTGGGATGGCATATGTTTACAAGGGGCCATTCTTGTTCACCCCTTCTTCGAAGGAGAAGAAGAATCAAATCCGAATTGGGGGTCGAGGTAGAGGGTTCTGTTAAGAGGGTAGATGGAAGCTAGAGCATCTCTTCGTATGGGAGCTGACAGAGACCACCTTTTTTGCAACCCAGATGGACCCTGTTCTCGGGCTTTGTCCCCAGATGGACCCTGTTTTCGGGCCCTGTCCACCCTGGTGTATCCTCAAATGTTGATATTTGTGGCAGAGAAGGATTTCCTGAGAGATCGGGGTATGTTATTTTGTATTACAAAGCACTAAAGAAAGCCAGCAAATATGTCGACATCGTTATGACTGAAGGCAAGAATCACGTGTTTCATCTCTTGAATCTAAGTCCAAGAAGGCTACCCTATTGATTAAACACATCTCTGATTTAATGAATTCCTCCTATTACTGAATTAACTCAGATAGTTTCTTTTTAAGGCTGTGTGGGAAGGTGAAACAACTCAGATAGTTTTTTTTTAAGGCTCCGCTAGAGGCTAATGGTCATTTTCCAGGTCTTCTCTTCTTTATCTATCATGCTTTGCTGTGTATGGAACACACGTCATATATTTATTTTTTTCATATATGGGAAAAGACGTTTTACTATTATAAATATGTTATTTCACACTAGTTTTGTCTTGTAACCTTCAGGATGAATGTTTACGCATATAAAATCACCATCCTTTTCTTTTCCTTTTTCATTTTTCCTCTCCGAAGTGAGATTGTGTTTCAGGATGTATCACAGTAGTTTTAGTGTTGGCGTTTCTTTAAGATGTTTTGTTAGATGTTTCCCTCTTCAAAATAATAAAATGAATCATACTTGATGAGTTGTAACTTTATCACACACTTTTTATATGATCAATATGGAAGAACAAGTTCATCACTTCTCTTTTATATGTTATTTCACATTGATTAAAACTCTTTATATGTTAGATCTGGAAGAACAAGTTCATCGCTCCTATTTTATATGTTATTCTACAATTGCTTATAAAATTTGTGTTGTACACATGTAATTTGATTCTTGCATTCATGAATCATAACTTCACTACACAAATACCTTGATATTTGGTTAAAATTATTTTTTACACACATGTTAGGTATATATTTATATTTTGATATATCTATTTTTATATTTTAATAATAATAATTTTAATATTTTAAAAATAAAATAAAATTTTAGATTTGTAATTAAAAATTATGTATAAAATTATTTAGTAAATTATAAGTGTGGTTTATATTGGAATTGAGTTTGAGGAATTTCAAAATATTAAATTATGAATGGCTATGATTTCATAATCCAGAAACAGATAATAAGGAAGATACAATAAATTTTTAGTTTCTTTTGTGCAATTTTATTTTCAAAATTTATTAAAACATCATTGCTGAAGTATTACTAGATTTATCATTTATACAAAATTATTTACATTTTGATAGTTCATTTTGTATCACTCTGTAATTGAGTTCATTGGATCTCTGCATTGCACTGATTTCATTTCTTCTTCTAATAGTGCACTTGAGCACCCGCTCACTCGAGCCACCCACTCAGCTCTAAACCTTCATGTTCCAAGTGGCACATCACCACGATGCAATGAGTTTTTGAAACCCTAATGTTGTAAGTTTGAAACCTAATATGTAGTATAAAAATATAATCAGGTTTTTTTTCAAATGGATTAAAAATTAGTTGGTGTGTTTTAGTTATGCGTACGTGTATTTCATTCTTCCATTCAATCTTGGAGTATGGATTTATCATTTTCACAGTGGGGGAGGTAACACACAAAGGTGAAATAATGGTTGCAATGAAGGATTGATGTAATGTGGTGTAATGCAAATGCAATGTAGGATAAAGTGATGGGAGGTAGATAGCACTATAATAAGTGAAGGTCAAGGTTGTTGCATATTTTGTTTTGTTTTTGTGTTTGGAATCTATTTGCAAGTAGTCTTACTCATATAGGAGACAAAATTTTATTGAAATGTTTAGCATTATTGTTTAATGCATAAATGGACCACAAGCTAAATGCAAAAAATTTAAGGAAAGTGTTTGAATTCAGTTAACTCTATAAATTTATATCGGTGTACCTTTCTGGTGAAGATGGATGTTAAACTCTATGCTAGTTTGATGCCTATGGTGTATATCAATCACATGTATTAATGTGGTTATGGTAGTCATTAAATATATAACATAAAATATAATAAAAAATGTCTAATATTCATTCATCTAATAGTATTGAGTTTTGAATACTATAAATGTAAAGTGTATAACATGCATTTCTTAACATCTATCTTCTACTCATTATGGCATGTGCTTCCCCTTTCCTCCATTAACCTAAAGTACATCCTTTGTTTTCCAAACCCTTGAAGATGCAATAGGGCATTATAAAAAGGTATTTCTTTGAACTTTGGTGCAAACAATGGTCATAGAACAACATATCTTTGCTATGATATCTGAGCATGTAGACTCCTCTTACAACATAGAGGGTAGGATTTAAGATCACAAGTTTCAGGTCATTGGTTCAACTCAATCATCTTTGTACAATCTCAATGATATTTTCCTTTTGGCTAAAGGACATGGACCCCATGATAAGGCATTGGCACAAATAGTCTTCGAAGACACCTTCTCCTTCTCTTCCAACTAAAGAGATGGTGAACTTTCATTCCTGTATGAAGGAATAATTATTTGAGCCAATTCAAAGACTATAAACAAGAAAATGATTAGTTTCGTCTTGCCAAAGACGTGTAATAAAGGAAAGGTCAAACCTAATACTTGTTCATCCAAATCCACTAAATTTGAAATGATATTTCTACCCAATTCGAGAACACAAGTTAGAAAATGGTTTCTTCCATCCCATTAAAGGTGTATAATAAAGGAAATATTACCTAATTGTTCAAAACGAATTTGAATTTCCGCAATTGTGATATGTATGTGATCCAGATTTAAACAGGAACGCAACAAATTACAAATATAAGCATAAATACAGAGATGCAACAAAAATAGTGCTTCATTTCATTAATGTAAAATACTGAAATATGCTTACAAATAGAAATGGAAATAAACCAGCCAAGGTGATGGTAGCTTATCTCTGAGAAGAGATGTGGTGGCTACATGCCTCTGTATTGTGTTACAATGAGGATCGAAGGCCTATTTATTGTTGAGAAACAATGAAAACCATAAACATCCAAAAACCTAACCTTAGAAGATGAAACACCAAACTGTGGGCCCCATTTGGGTAAATTGATACATCAACTTCCCAAGGTCGTAACTTTGGCATACGATCTTTGTTTGACATGCACAATAGCTCATTAGAAAGATCTATTCGATGACTGCAACTTTAGGAAGAGAAAAATCAGTCCATGGCCCCATGTTGCTCCCATATTTCCCAAAAAAACGTCGTCGAGGGCCTCAAAATGGCTCCGGAAGTTCAGGACCCAAAAAACTACTAAAATTAGTAAATTGTGCTTCAAATAAGGAAACTGAAAAACTGAAAGAGACAGTTGTGGGGGTCCAAGTGGGATAGGTGGTGGCCACCAAGATCCACCTGGATCAATATGCCATGTTTTTCTCAACCTGCATTATCCATTTCTTGTACTCATGTACCTCTTCTTTTCTCCATTATTATTGAGAACCACCGTCACCCCAAAGACATGAAAATCAAACACATTATTAATAAAGATTATTTTTTTTTGTTTTGGTGCAAACAATGGTCATGTAGTCTTTGATTTATGGTATAAACAATGGTCATGGGACAACATATCTTCCTAGCATTGTTGGAAACCACAGAAGGGAGCAATGAGTGCTTTGGCGTTATTATAGATGGAATTCTCCTATAACACAATGGGTGGGGTTGGAGATCATAGGTTCAATGCATTGACTTTGTACAATATTAGTAATGGTTTTCTTCTAGTTAGGAAAGGATGTTGAACCCCAAATGGAAGGGTTTCTTTGGATAATCTCTCAAGATACCCTGTCTTCCTTGATCCAAGGAGATGGTGGAATTGTTTCATGTAGAAATGAAGAATTACTCATGCCGATTCAAGGACCACATGCAATACATCACTTGTTCCATGGTTTTTATCTAGAACCCATGTAGGACTTGGAGGCATTACTTATTTGAGTTGTAACAATCATTAGAGACAATTTGTGGTTTCACATGCATATATTCAGTGATGTTTCCTTAGATGTGCATTCTCTTTCATTCTAGTTGTATCAAGTATGGCTAAACCTCCAAGAGAATGACACAAACAACATTGCCATTATCATGCACAATATGTGTAAACCATGTCTTTATCTTGCACTTCTAGATTTAAAATCTTATATATGCTTCATTAGAGTAAGAGGGATGGATGCAATCATGAACAATTATAATGCTTTTCTTACTACATCATTGAAAAAAGTTAGAAAAAAAAATGTTACTCTAATGCTTGGATTATAGGTATCTCCATGGGTTATATATTCTGCAACAACTAGAAAACACACAAGATGAGAGGGCTAGAAAAGATGGGGTTTTTCTTGATTCTCTACTACATTTGTTATTTTATTTAGCAACTTCGGTGAAAGAGAAATTAAACTTGCATTGTGAATGGAGCTACATGTTGAAAGAGATAGCTCTCTATTTCATATATTGAATAGGGAAATGTACATGGATATATGTAGGTTTTCCAAAAGATTAATGTATATCATTAAAAATAGATCTATCTAAATGAGATCTCTTACTTCCACTTAAAGTTTCTATCAATGATTTCCCTACACTATAACAACATCAAAATTTTTTATAACACTAGAAAATTTGCATGCAATTAAATATTACCTAGAAAATCTCTATGATCCCTAGCATATATATGCATGTTAAAATCTTTCTCTTTTTTTAAGGCTTAGTGAACATATCAACCATGTTCTCCTAGCATATCTATGCCACGAGGCTTCACTGGGGGAGCAATATCATGCCACATGGGTTCATATTGGGGGATATATATTGAGGAAAAAATGACATAATATATTGGGGGATATATAGGGGGTAAATGGTTTTTATATTGACAAATATAAAAAATAGAGCTTAAAGTTAATGAAAAAATATAAAGGGGTATTAAAAATGTTAATGAAAAAATGGATACCTACAATATCTAGTTAAAGTAGGGGTTTTTTAAATTGGGAAGTTATATTGGGTTCATATTGGTAGGAGGTTAAATAATGTGATTTTTAGAGGTATTTTTCAATATGTAGTCAAATTAAGGGTATTGTTTAATATGCCATGAACGCACATGATATGTCAAAGGTTCACTGAGTGAATTCCCCATGATCTTTGCATGTTACAATATTTCTATTTTTCAAAGGCTTAGTGAACATATCAACCATGTTCTCTTTTCTGTTATAATACATCAAATCAATTTCTTTTAATTGACCACCCTCTTTCAAAAAATAATGTTGAGACAAAATGATGTTAAGATTCAATATGTTTTAAACTTGAATCGTAAATTTGATTATTGAATTTTTTCATTAAACTTTGATTGTTGCAATTGATAGTTATAGGTACACCTTTCCTCTTCCCCTTGTCTTCATGAATGTACCTTACCCAAATTACTTCATAGATAGCACTATGAAATATTGTAATTATATAATTGTCTGCCTACCTTTGTCACAGCTTAGATATTGATTCATAGTAGCTAAGATTCCCGGTAGGCTAAGGGTCAACCTAGATGGAATGATTCAATGCTTTCTTAACGAGGGTATCATTCCCCCTTCTTCACAGCTTCATAATGAATCCAAGGAAGGAGTGGCATCCAAGGATGTGGTAATTGATCCTCAAATAGGTGCCTTGATTCAAATATTCCTTCCTCCTCTCGAGCTGACTGATGGAAAACAAAAAGTTAAGGTACTTGTGTACATTCACAGAGAGGCTTTCTGACAAGTATCAACTATCTCACCAACTTACCATAACCATGTCAGTGAATTGGCTATATAGGCCAAGGTGATATGTCTATTAGTGGAGTATAGGAGAGCACCTGAGCATCAACTCACTACGACTTATGATGATTGTTTCAATGTCCTTGAATGGATTAACCAGTAAGAAAAGGGATAAAAGGGTGTGTCATTGATCCCTGGCTCACTTCCCATGTAGATTTTAGGAAAGTATTCTTGGTAGATGAAAACATTGGAGGAAAAATCATCCACCATATGGGCATCCTTGTGAGTGAAAGGAATTTGGATGGGATACGTTTACTGTTGGAAAGGAAAAGGAGGAAAGGCACAAAATTGACACACACACAAAACAATATGAGTTTCTGATTTTCTATCGATCACATAAATTTTACTTGATTATGATGAACCCAGTGAGGGGTATTGAACCTTTTTCAATTAGCGACTCACTCAAAATAACTTCAACGTGAAAACACTCACTAAATTTTACTTTACCAAATATAACACTGAAATTGAACTAACTCGTACTTGACTTAGTTAACTCACAGTGACACTAGTTAACTCAAACTCTAAATTTGGACTATTTTTCGTGTGGGAGTAATTACAATTCCAACACCCACCCCCGCCCCCCACCCCCTCCCCCCCCTTAATTACCACCGTATGACTAAACATAACTCAATTATGCCTGCTAGGCTTATAATAAAAATTGACTCAATCATCATTCAAACATGCTCACTGGTCTATGCCTCAGCTAAGCCTACAATGACTCAAAACTTTGAAAAATTTACATTTTACTTTTCATTTCTTCCAAATTCTATATCCTCAAAATTGCTTCATTCTCTATTATGCATTCTTGTTGTAGGCTCCGTATTTATTTAGTTGTTGTTGTTGCAATGTTTCTTTGACTTCTCTTGTATTTGTTCTGAAAAACAATATGATCTTGTCTTCTACAACATCCTCTTTAAAGTTTCGTTTAACCATGGATGGTTGCCACAACTCTTTATATTCAAACTGTGTTCTTCTCTTTGCTTCTTGCACTTCATATTCCTGAATTTCTTTCTCCAATATTTCTTGATAGAAAAATCTGATCTTCCTAACTCCATTGCTGAAAAATGGTTTATGCATTCATCCTCATTTTCAGAAACACCCATGTCCTTCTCTTCACTTTCATCATCAAGTATTGTTGATTTTTTCTTGTAGTGTGCACACTCAAGATCATCATTAGGCTTACATGTAAAATCATAATCATGCTCCTTTTTCTCGTTCACGACTTTATTTAATTATTTTATTTGAGTTGTTTCTTTAAGACTCTTATATATTTGTTCAATTGGATTCTCAACCCATTCTTCATTGATATTCAAATCTACATCAAACTAATCAAGAAATTTGATTTCAACTTAAGCTCCCATGCTGTTTTAAACACCTACATATTCAAAATTAAAGTTAAAAACATCTTTGTTATGCTCTTCAGTTAGAGCTTCCTTCTCTACCTCTTCCTTCTCTGCATTTTTTTCCATTGCATGGAGCTTGTCTTCCACTATTATGCTATCAGTGATATTCTTATCAAAAAAACTTAAATCACTTATCATCTTCTTGATCACCAACTACTACTAGATCACATACTACTTCATGAGTAGTTCCAACTACTTCATATCTTGTTGCTACGATGGCACCTTTTACCTCCAATTCGTCATCAAACATGGCCCTTACCATATTGTCGCAATCAATACCTATTTCAAAAACCAAACCACACATATCATCAACATAATTTTCATCCACCGCATGGTGGGTTATCCGAGCATCCATGTGCTCATTGAAAATTAAACTTCACCAAATTCATCGGTTACGGTTGGATTCAGTAATGTGTATCTCACTTTGCAATCATCATCCACATGTGTTTTGACATAGTATGATTCCCAATGATCTTTACCATCCATGTTACAATGGAGTCCTTGAGTATTTATATTCTCTTTCTCTACTTCACACACAAAGGCTTTAGCTTCTTTCTCTGTAATCTTTGTTGTGTCTTCTTCATCCATATGCATGTCTACATAATGGGTTTTACTTTTATAGTCTTCGTGACCATCATCCAACTTTGAGTGGGATTTTACAAGCTCTGTTATCTTCCTAGAGTCTTGCTCATCTACTCTCAAATCTGTAGCCAAATCAAAATATTGTGACACATCAGGCTACTACATGCCCCTTTACTTTGTGGCAAACTTTCCTTTTATTTTTTATTCCTTTTCTTAATCTTCTTCAATTGTGATTTATGACCCATGACTGTTGTCTTTCTTTTGTCTTATGATTTCTTTCCTTCTTTCATGAGGCTTCTCTCCATATCGCCCCTGAAAAAGAATATGATCTTCAATATTTACCCCCATAAGGCACAATGTTCACCCTAAAACACTGTCATGCTTGCCAAAACAAAAACCTTTGCATACAAACAAACAATTGTAAAGCCTTAAATTCTCTTGCCAATAAAAACTCCCAAAACCATAAAAAATATTTGCTTGGATAAAACCCTTGGCACCTTTGTTTTTTTTTTAATCTTCAAGCCTTTAAAAAAAAGACCCTTTAAAAAAAAATCAAAACATTTAAACTTTCCCTCCTATAATCTTCACCTTTTAAAAGTATACCTTTGGAAAATATTTTTCATACCCTTTAATATCTCCTTTTAAAAAGGAACTTTGAAATGTGATTTTTTTAAACTTTAAAAACTATGCATGACCTTTCCAAATGAATATGAGTTGTTGCTTTTCTATTGATCACATAAAATTTACTTGATTACAATGAACCCGGTGAGGGGTATTTAACATTTTTTCACTAGCGACTCACTCAAAATAACTTCAACATGCAAACACTACCTAAATTTGACTTTAATATAAGACTGAACTCAAACTAACTCACACTTGACTCATTTAATGCACACTGACACTAGTCAACTCAAACTCTAAATTTGGACTTCTCTACATGTAGGAGTAATTACATTTCCAACATTTACAAGGAACCATTCTGATTCACCTTGCCTTTGGCAAAAAAAACTAGTTGGCCGCAGAGTGGGGCCACAGTTGGAGGGGAAGTGGGCTAATAGGCGGAATGGAAGATATTTGTTGGATACAATATAGAGTTTCATCCTCCCCACAGGGGTAGATAAAGAGCATCATTTCTCAAACCCAAATTGTAACAACCCGAGGTTAAAAGCTCATGTAATAAAGTTAATAAAGGAAAAATAAGACAAAGGTCATGGGACACATATTCCAAGATTAATATTGGGTAAAACATCATAGTGGGTATTCATTTGGTTTATTATGGATAAGGTAAATTGGCAAAGGCAATGACAACGGCTTTGGAAAGACAAGAGTCATTAATTGGCATTTTATTTATGAAAATAAAGGAAATTAGGAGAAAAGGAAGGTGAAAGGTCACAAGTTGCATGTGAGGGGGAAATTGAAGGAAAAGAATGGAAATTGAAGAAAATATAAGCCTCATTAATAAAATGGCTTTTGAGGATTAGTTCATGACCTTTTGACATTTTTGGGTTGAAGATCTCTCTCTATTCTCTCTACTCTCTCATACTCTTGCACACTTAGAGAATTCTTGGAGCACTCTAACATTAGAGAAAGGAAGGCAAAGGAAGGACAATGAAGCAAAGGGAAGCAAAGATCAAACAAGGAAGAGTTGGATTAAGTGGCTACAATGGAATTAAAAGCAGGTATAGAATTGCTTGTATGATTTCCTTACTAGTTTTGGCATGCATGGTATATGCATGTGTGAATTTGGTTCTCCTGTTGTCATTGAAATGGGTTTTGCTAGGTGTGATAGTGGTTTCAGCCTTGCCTTTCCATTTCCAGATAGCCATGGTGTGATGGGGTTCTTTCATTTGGTTGAGATGGATTTCTGGATGATTTAGGAACTGGGCGAGATGGTCTCAGGAAAATTCCCAAAGGCCTAGGAATCCCTTGACTAGTAATGGTGGGATACACCATAAAGCCTAAGGGTGGCGATAGGAAAATTCATCAAGGTATTGGTGAAAAAATCTGGAGGCATCCATGATTGTTAGGCCTAGTGATCCCTTGACCGGTAATGGAAAGATTGCGGTAACACCCGATAGTGTATGTTCTTCGTTTGGACCTAGGAATTCCTTAACCGGTAATGACGAGATACACAGTAAAGCCAGAGGAAGCCCTGATTGGTTATGTTGTGAGACCCACATTCATGCTTGGAATATGGCATGCAGGTGATTAGCTGAAAGAAATATTTGCTTCAACCCAATCTATGGTCGAGTGGTACGTGGAATTCCTTAACCTGGTTGGCTTTTTCATATGTTAATAAGAGTTTTTTTCCCTTATATTTCATGAGTAAATGTACTTGCTATTATGCGACTTTGATGGTTGTTCTATCATTGCTATTATTTTGGTTATATGTTGGTTATAAGCATGGTTTTATGACAAACTTTAGTTATGGATCTCATTGTGTTTTGGTTAGTAAATGAATGGTTAATGAATTTATGACCTAATAGATGATAATGCAGCTATTGTAAGAGGAAATCATACCTTCTTAACGATTCTCAGATAATTAAGAGGCCCCTATGTTCATATGTGTATTTATGACCTGTACGTTACATGTTCATGATGTGTTCGACGAAATTCCTATCAGGGTTAATATGGGTCAGGCATTAGAGGAAATTCCTATCATGGTTAAGATAGGTTCGGCATATCATTAACAAAACTACTATAAAAAATGTCTTGGGTGATATTTTCTTCCTCTCAGAGGTTGAAAAACTCAACACCTTAGACAATCCTATGTTAGAATGACTAATTAATCAAACCCATGGTGGTTAGGACCTAAATCTAAAGTAGTGAATAGATGCACATAGATATGATTTTTAAATCACTGCAAACCCTACATTTCCAAACCCTTCAACATTGATCATTCTTGAAACCCTCACAAATACAAAAGGAAAATATTTATATTATTTTTTTATTAATCATTATTACTTGAAATGTTAGAATCCTTCCAAATTCATATTGCACAAAAAGGGAATAGAAGATCCCTTTATATGTATTTTTTTCCATTTGGAAGTTGAAATAGTTCAACATCTATTCTTTGGATGTGAATCCATAGATCAAGTATGACATCATGCCTTTAAAGAGCTAAATCATAGCTCTAGAAGACTAGATCATGGAGAGGAATGCTTGATTAGTAGAGTACATACGGAAAGATAGGTAAGAAACTTGGCTAGTGATCCCCAAATTTTTATGTCATAAAATATGGTTCACATGAAATAGGGAAATGTTTTTTGAAGAAAGATTAAAACATGAGCCAAATGATTGAGGAAATATGCAAACAAACCAATTAATCTACACCTCATGGATACCAAAAACTAAATATATATACAAACTTCTTTGATAGTTTGTATAAGTGTGTCATGGTTGTCCTAATGATAACAACTCCTTCTCAAAATGTGTCTTATACAATAAGTTGTGCATATACAATAGATGCACATATACGGAATATATGTGCATATACGAAAGTTGTGCATATACAGAAGATACACATATATGTAAGTTGCGCATATATCGAAGATACACATATACAGAAGTTGTGTATATACGGAAGATACACATATATGCGCATATCTTCCGTACATGCACACATATTATGTATATGTGTATCTTTTGTATATGCCTATCTTTAGTATATGCCATATCTTCCGTATATGCGCAACTTCCGTATATGCAAAACTTTTGTGTATGCATAGTGATGCAGATGCATCTAACCTAGGTCAAATGTTTACTAAGGGAGTTTGTTTAAAAAGTTAGGATTTAATTAATTAATGTATTTTTTCTATAGTTTTAGGAGAAAATGATAATTCTTGTAAATAAGAGAATATTCGAGAGTATTTTGGAAGGTTTGAGAAAATTTTGGATTAGTTAGATCTTATCTAGGGATAAGGGATTAGATGAGATATTTTATGGATCATGAGAGATATTTTGGGAGTTAGTTTAGGATCTAGAACCTACCTGGGTTCTAATCCATTTGTATAAATCTAGGTGAACCCATGAGGCATGTAAGTATGTAGGGGTGTGTAAGTAGGTGTGAGAGTGAAGTATGAAAAGTTCTCCTATAAATATTTTATGTCTTTAATAAATTATATTTGAGATTTTATGTCCATTTTGATACTGGGTTTCAATCTAGTTTTTTATGGTATGTGCTTATTTATAAGTGCAAGACCTATTTGTTAGACCCGTGTCATGTAGTTTCTATATATGTGCATATCTTCCATATATGTGTAGCTTCAACATATGCATATACAGAAGATTATATATTCCAACGGTGGGTGCTACCATACACATATATGGAATATATGCAATACAAAAGTTGTGCATATAAAGAAGCTGTGTAACTTCCGTATATGCAAATCTTTCATATATGCACATCTTTTTTGTATATGCACAACTTCTGTTTATTTTCTTCTTCCATATATGTGCATATCAAGAGGTTGCACATATACAGTAGATGCACATATATATAAGTTGCACATATACAAAATTTGTACATATATGGAAGATATGTGCATATATGTTGCGCAGATACAGAAGATATGCATATACAGAAGTTGCACATACACAGAAGATATGCATATATACAGAAGATACACATATACTCATATATGCATGGCTTCCAGATATGTGCATATATTCCATACATGCACACCTCTCCTATTTAACTTAGGCAATGGAATCTAGACTTCCTAAGAAGTAAGTGAATCCTGGTATTACTTTGAGCGTGGATGTGTGAGCCTTTGGACTCCCTTGTTGTGGATGCATGCATCATATCCTTTTATTTATTGGTTAGAGAAAATGTGCATATGTATATATGTGTATTTTATTATAAATATTATATCGAGATACATTTATAAAGCTACATAGATGGTATGGTTATTTTTTGGTTGAAGAAAATGTGCATAAGTATATTTGGTTGTTATTGTAAATATATTCATAAGTTGTGTTATAAAGCTCTAGGAAGCGTAGTTTTTCATGTTGTCAGGAGTGGTTTTCGTAAATACTGCAACGATCTATGTTATAAAGCTCTATGGGTAGTATGTTTTGGTTGTCAGTGGTGTTGTGTTGAAAGTGGCACCAAGAAATATTCTAATTTAATTTTCCCTTGAATTAAATTAGAAGAAAATTGTAATTCCACATCACATGACAACTTGTACGATTTAACTAAGTTAGTTTGAATTAGTTCATTCAATTAATTCTAGTTGATTGTCTAACTTGAGTCATGTAGAGTGGATCTTACTTTATAGGAGCCCTAGTTGAGTTTATTTTGAGTTGTAATTAATTAATTCAGTTTAATTGAGTTAATGTCATTTAAACTAGTTCCAACTATTGGAGGAACTAGTAGGAGGTCTAGCAATGGAGAGAAAATTTAGTGTTCAACCAATTAACTAATGATTCAGCCATAAATAATGCATGCATGTGTGATCTACAAGTTTCCATGTTGAGATTGGAGTTCAAGGGTAGTGTACTATCATATGTATAATTATCTGAATTGTAGAGGTGGTGCATGCAATCAGAAGAAGGCCTATAATGTATTTTGTATTTGTGGATGAAGAATTTCCCTAATTAATAGGGGCTATTTCAAAAGGAAATAGTGTTAGGTCCCTATACTACTAGTGTAACCCCTTATTGTTATTAGTACAACCCCCTTATTATATCGTTGTGCCCATGTAGTCCCCATATTGTTATTATTGTGCCCCATAGAAGCCCACTATTGCTATTATTGTGCCCTTACATTATTATTGTTATGTCGGCTCTGATTATATTATGACCCCTTAGACTCCTATATATAAAAAGGAGGTATTTTCATTTGTATAATCCAAGAATTGTTTATTTGTGTAATGTAAAGGAGGTTTCCCCCTCGAAGAGGCTTATTTCTAAGGCATTCATTATCTTTTCTATATTTTTGTGAGCTAGTTTCATAACATTTGGTATCAGAGCTTTGGATTCTGGGGTTTCGCTACTCCAAATAGGTCATCGTGGCATTTTCGCTAACTTTTTTTCTACGATGTTTCAGAAGCGAATAAAAAAACCCCCAGTTGAGAAGTAATTGTGCTGAACCTTGGGTCGGAATTTCATAGTTTTTTGTGCAATATTTGTGGAGTTTATTGGGGAGGTGCTAAGTATAGCACAATTTTGTAACTTGAGCATTGGAGACATTTTTGGCACCACACCCACAAGAAATACACAACACTTGGAGAAAATCGAGTTGCTAGTGAAGGGAGGTCGAAATATTTGAAGGGACCCACAAGGAAAAGTAACGCAACAATTATAAATAGAAGGTTGGGGGCAGCAATTGGCACCTTTGACAATTTGACATTTGCACATTGTTGCTTAGACTGTTCAATTGGGTCACAAGCACTGTTTAGCGCTAAGTTCTCCAAGGGGAGAACTCACCCTTCTTTTGGTGGACTTCTAGTGCCCCATAGGTGGGTCTTTTTGCAGAATCCTAAATTGCATTCCAAACAGGTGACCTTGGGAAAATAATCATAACTTTTGTTTTGAGCATCAGATTGCAATTTTGTAAGAAGTTACAGAAAGAGGACAAACTGTAGTTTCCTGTGTATATTTTTAAGACCCGAAGGTCAAAATAGTGAAACGTGGCACTTCATACAAGTTCGCTCTTTTGAAAAGGTATATAATCAGGTCATCTTGGGAGATTGTGCATAACACTTTCTTAGAGAATCTCAATTCGATCAGACTGGTGAAATTGGAAAGAGGATGTAGAGGGCTACTGCAAATCGCAATGTCAGAACTGAAAAATCTGAAATTACAGAGATACATCATATTCAATATCAAGCTCCTACAAAGTGAAAAAATGTGTGTAATTTTTTTAATTTTGCATAAGATTGGTTTGAAACATTAGTTTGAAGGAATTCAGAGGGAATAGTGAAGAATTATTAGCATTAATTAATGCCCCAAAGAAAGAAAATGGAAACAACTAGTAAGCAACCTGAAATCTCTAGCATGACTCATGAAGAAGAGGAAGAAATGCAACATGATATATCAAAATTTCAAGACCAAGTACAACAAATTTCACTCTCACTAAAGGTAAATGAAGCCAAGATGAATGACGTGGAAGCTAAGTTTCAAGACCAAGTACAACAAATTCACTCTCACTAAAGGTAAATGAAGCCAAGATGAATGACGTGGAAACTAAGATGAATGGCATGGAAGCTAAGATGAATGGCATGGACGCTAAGATGGAAGCTAAGATAAATGGCATGGATGCTAAGATGGAAGCTAAGATGAATGGCAAGGACATTAAGATGGAAGCTAAGATGAATGATATGGACAACAAGATGGAAGAATTGAAGATAAATTTGAATAATTTGCTATAAGAAATTGTCACTAATGGTGAAAGGGTAGTAAAGGAAACTCATGATGAGAACAAAAGAAATGTTAATCATGATTTCATAGATTCTAATGTTGGATTGAAGACCAACCATATTCCAAAAATTGATATGAGGAAGTTTGATGGCAAGGATCCTGCAACATGGATACTACAAATGGAGAAATTTTTCGATCTCCATAATGTGAAAAACACACAAAAGGTACGTATTGCAACTTTATATTTGGAACCAAATCAGTTTTTATGGTATCGATGGCTTTGCTCTTGTAAACAAATTGTCACTTGGGCAATTTTTACGGAAGAATTGACAGCACATTATGAGGATACAAAAAGCAACACCTTTTTTAGCCAATTGATAAGTCTTAAACAAAAGAGTTCAAGGATGGAGCACATTGAGGACTTCCAAAAATTGAACATAAGGGTAAAAGATATTCTAGAGGAGCATACGATTGATATGTTCATAGGGACTTTAAAGGATAATATCCAACATGACATTCGCCTTTGGGAACCTGATTCATTGGAGAAGGTATTCAAGTTAGAAAGAAAAATGGAAAGTAAAATTATGGCAACCAGGAAGCCTACCACTCACAAATATAAAGATGGAAGTGTTCTTGCCCCTAGCCTTCCACAACCTATAAAGTTGACACCACAACAATTGGAAAAAAAAGAGCAAAAGGGCTTTGTTACAGTTGTGATAGCAAATACACTAAAGGTCATAAGTGTGTTGAGAAGAAATTATTCTACATAGATTTTGAAGAGGAGGAAGAAAAGGATAAAGAAACATCAAAATAAGAGTATATACACTAGGAACCAACACCAGAGAAAGAAGAAATGAATCTGACCATATCTTGTAGAGCATTGGAAAGAATTAGCACTCCTAAAACTCTCAAGATAGAAGGACATATCAAGAATAAAAATGTTCAAGAAGTGATAGATCACATCGAGAAAAAAGAAATGAATCCGACCATATCTTGTAATGCATTGGACGGAGTTAACACTCCTCAAACTATCAATATAGAAGGACATATCAAGAAGAAAAATGTTCAAGAATTGAAAGATCAATTGAGTCTCAAGAAATCAATCTGACCATATCTTGTAATGCATTGGAAGAAATCACCACTCCTCAAACTATCAAGATAGAAGGACATATCAAGAATAAAAATGTAAGAGTGTTGATTGATTTGGGCAGTACCCATAATTTTATTGATTGTAAGATAGCTAAGGAATTGAATTGCTTCCTATATCCAGCACCGGAGTGTCAAGTGATGGTTGCAAGTGGAGGAACCATAAATTGCTCTGGAAGGTGCCATAATATTAAGCTATCCATGGGAGAACATGTATTGAATAGCCTAATTCTTTCCATTCCAATGGGTGGTGCTGATGTTTTACTAGGAGTCCAATGGCTACAATATTTGGGAACGATAGCTTTTAATTTTCAAGAACTTTTCTTGAAATTTATTTGGGAAGGAAAGGAAGTTGAATTGAGGGGTATCGAAGGAAAAATTGGAAAGATAATCAACTTGAATAGCATGAAAAAGCTTCCAAACAAAGAACAATGGGGTGTAATTGCACAATTATGTTCACTAGAGGATCCCACATTGAAATAATGTATTTCTCTAGATCTCCAAAACGTTTTGGACAATCATTCCAAGGTATTTGAGACTCCCAAAGGGCTCCCACCTATTCATGATCATGATCATTCTATTCATTCAATTCCACGAAGTGTTCCTCCAAATATCAAGCCTTACATATATTCATATTCCCAAAGGAGTGGGAACTCATTCAAAAGTTGCAGAAGATCCCATTTCAAACAGTATTGAGAGGACTTGACAAGGAAGCAAAAATCATATTGGAACTTGAAGCAGTCACAGAACCGAGAAATCAAAAGCTACGAAATAGATCAATTTCAAAGTATCTCATCAAGCGGAAGAACTTACCCGCTGAAGCTTCCACATGAGAGGACAAGAATTTATACAGAAGCATCAAGAACTACTCAAGCGTTGAGAACAACACTTTTTGAAGGAGAGGGGCATGTTAGGTCCCTATACTACTAGTGTAACCCCTTATTGTTGTTAGTACAACCCCCTTATTATATTTTTGTGCCCAAGTAGTCGCCATGTTGTTATTATTGTGCCCCATAGAAGCCCACTATTGTTATTATTGTTCCCTTACATTATTATTGTTATGTCAGCTCTGATTATATTATGACCCCTTAGACTCCTATTTATAGAAACGAGGCCTTGTCATTTGTATCATCCAAGAATTGTTTATTTGTGTAATGTAAAGGAGGTTGCCCCCTCGAAGAGGCTTATTTCTAAGGCATTCATTATCTTTTCTATCTTTTTGTGAGATGGTTTCATAACAAATAGGGACTTGGGAAAACCAAAATTTGGTTAAGTACTAGCCTAGTCTTGTCTAGGAAGCATTGAGATAGATACAAATAGTGCAGAGGTTGCTCGGGATTGAGAAAAGCATTGTAATCTTCTCATATTTTCTAACCAATGCAAGATATAGATAACATGGGTTTTTAGTTGTCAAATTCCACAAGAAATAATTATGTAATGTGTTGATTGAATTACTTCTTTTGTACGCTTCATGATTTCGTGATCGTTAATTGCTTTCGTAGTTGGTAGAGTAGATTCAAGTCTATTGTTTTAGTAAATTACAATTAGAAGTTTGAATCTATAAATAATTTCTACATGGTATCAAATTTAAAATCACAATAGAAGAGAATAATATGAGTTTTTCATTGCACAATGAATGAGTTTTGCATATCTATTCTCCAAATCTAGCAGCAGGATCAAGATGGCGTCCTATGGTCTAAGGCTTGAGTATTCCATTGAGGGTAGCTCAAATTTCATTGCTTGGAAGGACCAAATGGAAGTAGTCCTAGAAGATAATTGACTAAAGGAATACATTCATAGAAATTATTTGAAAACAATAGTTGTAGATGTACATAATCTAACAGAGTGGAAGAAGAATGTAGCCAAGGAGAGAAGGACTTACTAGAAGGAATTCAAGATCATATTGTCTTGAACCTCCACAAGACGGAGAATCCATATGCAATGTGGAAGGTCTTGACATACTTGTTTTAGAAAAATAGCCAAATGCATAATTAATAGTAGAATAATTGTATGATAAATTATAGGCCATAGCCAAAGCCCTGAGAGCTTGAATTGATCCTTGAAGATAGTGGGTTTTGAGACCCCTTAATTATGTACAGTCTACATAGAATATTCCCTATGGGACATAGTCATTATTTGCTTACAATTTATGTCTTATGTTACATGTTGTTGTGCTGCTAGGCAAGAAATAGATGAGTGTCGAGGTTATCTATCCAGGGGGTCATTCGAACCTTGCATCTTTCCCTAAGTGTCCTTAACCTTTATCTATATGCCTTACAACCTTGTATTTCAAGTAGGCATGAAGAACGTGTTGGCCTTGAAGTCTTTGTTATTAAGTAAAAGTTCCAAGACACATGTATACAATGAACATCACTAGCTTCAATAGTGGAGTGTGGGATCCACTCCTTGCTCCACAAAAGAACTATCTTATCTCTCCAATGCTTTCTTGGTAGAGACAAGGTGAAAAGTCATTTCTCATACAATGAGGGAGTATATATAACCCAGGGTGACTCTTTGACTACCCTCATGACTATTTGACTTCCTATGACTTTTCAACTTACATGACTTTTTACAATACATTTTGATAACAACATACATGATCCACACTAGTTATGTGGTATATGACCACTCATGACATGACATTGTTGACATGGACTACTTGATGATGTGGCAATGTTAAGCGAGTGTTGCTGTTGAGAGTTGAGTGTCTTCATGAAGAATATTTCCTTTTCATCTTCGCATGCCTTGGTGATAAGGAGTATTCAATGATCTTAAGTCTTGGATAATTGTTGCAAACTAGTGCCCTTTTTCTTTCACCTGATTGATTAGCTTGAAATTTCAGCTGCAAGAGTGTCTTTGAACATGCTTCCCTCCTTCTTCTCCTTCTCCATCATCTTTCCATGACATGATAGGGTACCTATTCCTACAATTCAATCATGACGAGACAACATCAGATCAAAAAGTCCTAGCCTAAGATGATGCATTATGATCCATAAACTGAGCCCAGAACAAGTGATAGGCTAGGAAGACGGGCTCAGGTACTGCGCAATTGCGCAGTTCAGATAGGCAAGGGGAAGCCTTGAGCCTTGAGATTGTGCACTACACATTTCAAGTAGGGATGAGGAACAATATTGTGCAGTTTCCAGAGCCAGTGGGACAGGTTGAGGGGATGGACCTTGGAAGAGCATATTCGGAAGCTATGCATATATGAAAGATATGTACATTTACGAAATATATGTATGTATCGAATCTTCACATATATAGAAGATATGCACATATACAAAATCTACCCATATACAGAAGAGACACATATACATGAGATGTGTGCATGTATGGAAGATATGCGCATTTACAGAAGTTGTGCATATATGAGTATGTGCATATCTTCTATATATGTGCATATCTTCTGTATATGTGTATCTTCCGTATATGCGAAACTTCTGTATATGCCCATATCTTCTGTATATGTACAACTTTTGTATTAGTATCCTGGTATTTAGGGATTCCTTCATGATAGAACAATGCAAAGGTTGGGGACAATTCAGTGGCGCATCTGGGACCCTAAATAGTTCGCACTGGCAGTGAGGATTAACAACTAGAGAGGGTGCTTGTTCAATAATTGCTTGAGGATAAGCAATTTTTGGTGAGGAGGACTGTAATATCCCCAATTTTGATTTTTCATTTGAGGAGATTAATGAAATTTATTAGGGAGGTTCTAGGCATAGAACACTTTTGTAGTTAGAGTTTTGGAGATGATTTTGGCTTGAGGAGCCTAGGTGAAGAGGAAAGATTGTACCTCATTGGCGGGTGGGGTTCATAAGAGAGAGAGAGAGAAAAAGGAAATGTTCACTTGTGGAGCTAGAGAGATAAAAGGAAAGGGGGTGAACTAGTGGAGAGTGGGGGGAACCAGGGGAAAGAGAGGCCAAGATTATAAATAGAGAAAGAAGGCTCTCATTTAGGATATCTTGGATCATTTTAAATTTAATCACTAGTGATCTTGAGATGCTAAGCCATGGCAACCCTTGTTGTTTAGCAAAAGGATTTCTTGAGTGAGAATTACACTCTACATTCAGTGAACTTCGAGTGTCACCTTAGGAGAGTAGAGAGGAGTCCATTCGAGGCTTTTCCAGGAGCCTCAATGCAAAACATTTACCAATTGGTACAAGTTTTCCACAGGGCATAGGAGGAGAATTTTGTGTGATCCAAATGGAAAATGGCATCAACCCATGTGTGGATTACTAAAGAAGGTATCTTTTTGGTCATTATTTCAGCATCTTTTTATTAGAACTTACAAACCTTTTGCATCATGAACTAGGAAAACGATAAGGAATTGTAACAAAACATGTGAGATTAATATGCACAACGAAAACACTGACAATTGTCATTTTCTTATGCAGAAAGAAGGAAAAATGAGGAACTGTCGTTCCAAAGGAAAGGACAAGGACAGGTTAACCGTTTTCCCTTTGACGGGAGACCGTATGCAAACAAGGCAAAGCAAATCAAAGTGAATCAGCCCTAGAAAGGAAGTGGAGATATCGGCTCGGCGCAAGAAAGAAAAGAGATGGATAAGAACTAACGGTTCGGCGAATCCCTCAGGATCCTTGATCTTTAGGGATCGTTGTTTTATCTATTTCTGCACTTAGATATCTCTGCCTTCACCATTATAAAAGGAGCAGCACTGTTAGCTCGAGAGGAGAATTTGTTATGTTTTAGGTAATTTCCTTTAAGATCAAAACTTTGATCATCGAGTCTCGTTAAGAAATGATCTATTGTAATTCCACTTTATGCATTAATACAAACTTGGTTGCTATTTCATCTCTGAGTCTGGAATAACTTCAAGCGGTGTACCCCTGGAGGCTAAGGGCCTGACCCTGGAGGACACTTGCTTATGTACCATTACATTTGGTTTATGCATGGTTTGCTTATCGACATGATTTGGTAATTTGATGTGTTTTGTAAGTTTACATCACATGCTCTGTTATGTTTAAATTATTAAGGTTTCTAAAAATAGAACTATTGTATTGACTCTGCATCATATCACTATTCTTTTAGGTGTTGACATAATACTGCTAGTCTTTACAGAATATTGTTGTTGTTTAATTACAAAGCCTTTGTGCTTTGCACTTGTTCATTGACATTACGGAATTCATCTTGTTCTTTGCGATTGTTGGATCTATAAACAATGTTGTTCTATTTTGAAATGCAGTCGTACTCTTTCTAATTGAGGTTGATAACTGGATCAAATTACTATTCAAGTGTGTCGTGTGTGTATATGGTTTTCAAGCGTTTTTCTATAATTCATCATTAATCAGTGTTGTTCCATTTTGGTGTGTAATTCAATCCGCCCTTAAGAGTGAAGGATTGTCGTTTGATTCCTGTAGATTACGATTAGTGCATTTGATCTTATAGACTAAGGTGTTACTGCTTGTTAGACTTAGTTGTCGTTACAATTTCTTAACTGTTGTTCCATTTCAGGTTTTCTATTCTATTTCTTAATTGTTGTTCCATTTCTTGTCTGCCGTTTCATTTCTTGTCATTTGTTATTTTGGTGTGAAGAACGATCTCAAGCTGTAGTGAGCATTGACATCTACTGTCCGGCTCCCAGATCCACGATCTATTCTTTGGTTTCCTTTTCCATCAATTTACAAAGGGATGGGTTATTGCTACTGAACCCTTGACTGATAAATTGCTTATTTTTCTGAATGTGTGGTTTAATCTCTTGAAGTAGTTAGCTGTAAACAAGCATCCGTTTACTCTTGTATTTTCGAACACTTTGCTACTAGCATTACTCTGGAAAATGATAGCCTCAGACTGAGACACTCTTTGAAATAACAAAATGCTCCCGGATTGACATATTAATGTGAGGTAATTAGAGGTGAAAGAGACCCTTTTTATAGCTCCACATTTTTGCGTCATTGCTGTGGAAAGAGTGTAGCCATTTGTTCTTTTTTTAGAGTAGTGTACGAACCTGCTAGAGAAGAATTGGGTTTTAAAAACGGAAGGTAAGAACCTACGTGTGGAGCATGTAATAGCACTGCTCCTCCACCTGATTTCCTGCAGATTTGTTGCTGTTTTGTTTGGGTAGAATCTAGTAGTTAATTTGTGTGCATGACTAAGTAGAAAAAAGCCAGAAAAGAATTCCAAACCTCTACCCAAGCCAGAAAAATCTAAGGGGTCGGTGACCCTTGGCCAACCAACCTTCATAGATGAAATCTTCAAGAAAGCAGAATCTCAACCCTCAGTAGCACCCAGGAAAGTTATTTCTAGACAGCCTACTAGTTCCCTTTAGGCCACAGGATCACCATCTGTAGCCTTTGTTGAGGTGCATAGCCAAACTGAAGAGCAGGTTTTTCAAGAAATTGAAAATTCTACTCCAGAACTATTGCAGGAGGGGAATTTCAGTAATCTTTGTGAAGGAGGAGGAGAGACAAGGGAAACCGAGGAACTGAGATCTCCTCTTGAGACAACTCAGCCATTGAATAGCCCAGACAAGGCAAGCACTGCAAAAATCATTTTTGAAGAAACTCAATCTCCTCAGATATTAGGCACTCTCATTAGACCAGATAGAGGAAGTGTTATTAAAACTATTCCTGTTAAAGCCATTCCCCCTCAACCTAGGAATACCCTCCTAGACATCCCAAAAGGTTATTGGCATATATTCGACCAAATGGCTCAAAACCAGCCAAACACCCAAACCTCTACCTTACAATACCCCATAGTGGATTTTGCAGCAAATGTGCCTATGAAAGCAATCCCTCTTCAACATATCCCTACATTCCACGGTCTTACATCAGAAGACCCAGATGCATTTCTATTTGAATTCGATGTGATGTGTAGGGGATATGATTATACCACAGACCCCCAGAAACTGAAACTATTTCCCTCTACACTAAAAGGGGCTGCTTTAATATGGTTTATGGGATTAGGTGGCGGGGTTATAAATAACTGGGATCAAATGAAAGAATCTTTTCTAAAAAAATATCAAGACTATTGCAGGTCTAGAGAACTGAAGGACGAAATATTCCAAATGATAGCTAGACCAAATGAAACATTAGAGGAGTATGTGGAACATTTTCAGTATAATCTTCAAAGATATCCTTATGCATCACTGCCTTTACCTGATAATGTGTTAAAAATAGCATTAATAAGGGGCATGAAGGAACAATGGATTGAAACATTAAACATTATGGGAAAAGGAGATATTTATCAAGAAAATTTTGTTGACATTATTGATTTATGTATCAGGAGCTCGAGAGGTAGAACAAGAGTAAAACCGGCAGAACATGATCGGTTTGTAAGAGATAATAGAATTTCGATAGGAGTAACGCGTGTAGAAATTGGAAATTTATTCGAAAATTTTAAAACTGATATACTAGGGACACTAACTACACAACTTGATATTATGCAGGCCAAACAGAAGCAAATGGAGGCAGAACAGAATTTGGCAATCTTCTGTCCCCGATGCAGGAAAAAGCATAGCCATAAGGAGTGTCCACTAGATGTTGTCCAAACATGTGCCATCTGCACAAAAGATCACCTTACAGAAAGTTGTCCCTCACTTCCTAGATTAAATGCAGTATATAAAGAAGCAGAAGAAGAGCCAGAATCAGTGTATTTGCTCAACCAGCGCCGTCAGTGGCAACCGTGACAATCTGGTATGTTTCCAGACCCAACTTATTCTTTTCAGCCTCCGCAGTATAATGCTCAATAATATAATATGTGGCAAAGTCAATTTCAGTCCCCGTTTCCAAACTGGCCACCACAGTCGCTTCCTTCCTCAACCCCATGGTTGAATCAAGCAAGCCAACTTGGTTTCCCGAATCTTCCTTATACCCCACCATATTGGCAAAGTAACCATACCCACCACAATGGACTCCCCCTACTTCACAAAGTTCAGCTTGGTAGACAAACTGGCAGAGACCAATGCATCAGCCAGTAGGAACCATTCCGCTCCCTCAACCTACACTGCCAGCCTTACAACAAAATCCCCAGTCTAATTTGAGACCGCAACTCCCAGCCCAACCCAACCCTAATCCTAATAACAGACCGATCCAATCTGTCCAAATCATAGAAACACCAGAAATAGGAGCCGAGCTGAGGGAGTGTAATGATCTTCAGTTAAGATCTGGGCGTATTATTGAAACCGAGGGAGATAAGACAGTTCAGGTTGAAAATCAGTTACTTAGAGAACATCTGTCACAAGAAGAGGATGTGAATAAACAACAAACTCATAACCAAGCAACCACATCCTCTCCCCAATTCCCAGAATGATTAGTCATACCTCGACCTATACAATATCCTGATTTTGACATTCTAGGAGAATTACAAAATTTGTACATAAAAATTCCATTCCTCCAAGCCATTCAATACATCCCTATATATGTAAAAACTATCAAAGAATTGTGTATAAAGAAACCAAGGAGGAATATAACAAATAATCCAAGAGTCCAACTAGTCGGCACTCTATCTGACTTATTATCAGGAAAAGAAACACCCACTAAATACAAAGACCCAGGAAATCCAATAGTAACTATCCAAATTTATGGTCAGACCCTTTCCAAAGTCTTAGTTGATCTAGGAGCTACAATCAATATCTTAATAACCACTACTTGCCAAAAGCTAGGCATTACATCTATAGAACCCACCTCTACCTTGCTAGAATTGGCTGACCGATCTGTGGTTAGGCTAGAGGGCACACTACATGATGTCATGGTCTTTGTTGACTCCTGGGAATATCCAACCAATTTTCTGATAATAAATCCC